>CM031614.1:74484000-74496500 GCA_018398815.1 Conus ventricosus
TAAAAAAATTGCTTGTTCAAATCCGCAGTATCACCTTCTTCAGTCATATCTTGAAAACAGGACCCAGCGTGTTTCCTTAAACGGTAACTTATTCCTCTGAAGGAATAGTGAGCTGTGGCGTTCCACAGGGCTCTGTCCTTGGACCTCTTCTCTTCTGTATTTTATAAATGACCTACCGATGCACATATCTCACAATGATGTCATCTGTGATCTGTTCGCTGACGACAGTTCTCTTCACTGTAGTGATACAAACATCATGTCTGTACAAATATCGTTGCAACAAAGTATAAATGATGTCTTAGAATGGTGCAACCAAAACCGAATGGTCCTTAATCCGCACAAAACAAAATGTATGGTCCTAGCATCGAGACAGAAACATCAACGACAGCATCTTATGTTGAGCCTAAAAATGAGTGAAACCTTGAGCGAGCACGTTACCGAACACCGTGTCTTAGCGTGATTATTGATGATAATTTTAAATGGCAATCACATATAAATCATGTTTGCAAACAGTTGGCTCGCAATTTGTTTTTGCTCAATAAACTCAGTTATCATGTTGAACCACATCCGGAAATTATTTTTTAAGCCCATTGCCTTTCTCACATCAACTAAGCGTCCACTGTCTGGAAGTGGTGCCGGTGAAAATCACATAAAAAAGATCAACTCTATGCATAGACGGGGAATTAAGCTGATTCTTCCCGACAAGTTTCCATCAACCACGGGCAAATTCGCAAAACTAATGATGCTACCACTGCAGAGCCAACTGATCTAAAATAAGGCAGTACTAATGTTTAAAGTCCATGCAAACATGGCGCCAACATATCTTGCTGAGTTTATCCAAATGGCAACAACGGGATATGATTCAAATAATTACATTTTACCACGTGTCCGCATGATTTGTTCAAATCTAGTTTTTGCATTTTTTGGTCCATCTGTGTGGAACTCTCTTCCTCCGTCCTGCCAAAACATGTCAATCACTGCCGTCCTTCAAATCAGCAATACATAAACATTTACTTGAACAATAATCTAACCTTTTGATCATAGTCTCAACGCCCTACTTTTATGCTTGCCTCTAATTAGCTGATGAAACTGCGTATGTATGTATGTGTGGGTGGGTGGGGGGGGCGGTGTGTGGGTGTGGGTGTACGCGTGCGTGCGTGTATGTGTGGGGCGTGTGCGTGCATGTGAGCGCGCGCGTACGTCTCTGATTATGTTTGTGTAATTTTGTAATGGAATTTTTTTTAAATCATATTATTCTTATTACTATTGTTATTGTTATTATAATGTTGCTATATTCTTCATTGTTTCTTGCCATTATTAATATGTGCAGTGTGATTAGTTGAATGTTGTAGAATAGCAAGGACAGATTGGAAGAATAGGCACTGCCTAAAATCTCTATCCTTGAGTAATAAAGTTTTTGAGTCTTGAGTCTTGAGTCTTGAGTCTCTCTCCTCTCTCCTCTCCCCTCTCTCCCCCTCTCTCCTCTCTCTCTCTCTCCTCTCTCTCACTCCATTTCATCGACTGAAACTAGATGCTCTAAGAACTATACGTAATGCTTCAACGAAATGTATATATGTGGGGGAAACAAACGATTCAAGAGGTCCTGTTTTATCTGAGTGTGCGGCTTGTCTCAGGCAACCTACCAGCTTCATCACGCACGCGAGTGATGTTGTTGTTTGTTTGTTTTTTCTGATACTGACTTGCTTTTGAAGTTTAACTTCTTGTTTGTTACATAGTCTGGCTCGGTGTTTCATATATGTTGGCGGTCTTTGTGTGATGACATGTACACACCGACACCTGCACATAACACAGACAAAAACGCATGCACAGACGCACATAATATGTAAACACACACGCTCTCGTTCTCTCTCCCCTCTCTCTCTCTCTCTCTCTCCCCTCTCCTCTCTCTCTCTCTCTCTCCCCTCTCTCTCTCTCTCTCTCTCTCTCTCTCGTCTTAGATCTTAGATCACATAACTTTGTGAAAAGACATGAAATGAAAACTACTACTACTACTACTACTGTTTACTGTTACTACTACTACTACTGCTACTACAAACTACTACTACTTCTACTTCTACAACTACTACCGCTACTACTACTGTTACTACTACTACCACTACCACTACTACCACAACTACTACTGCTACTATTGCTACTACTACTACTACTACTACAACTACTACTGGACACACACACACACCCCACACACACACACACACACACACACACACACACACACACACACATACACACACACCACACACACACACAAGCAAAATCAACACTCCCAGTAATTGAGTAAAGTACCTGTGACTATGACGAGAGGGAAATTCTAGCCAGATCTAAAATTTGTCATACTTTCTGTGCCACCCTGTGCAACGCAAAATTTGTGCTTTTGTGGGGGGCCGAATAGCAGTCTAGACCATGAAATGGGGTATGGGGAAGGGGGGGGGTGCCAAAGAGAATGTCAATATTCAGTATGGCTGATTTCGATGGAAATTCACAGTGATGAGCAGATCAGGCGGACATCGCGGGAAGGTCAGGGGCATGTGCTTGAAAAGGGAAGGTGCTTAACATCTTCAATGTCTCTGTCCGGGAAATTATTCGATGATAAACGTCATCGTGCGTGCTGCTGACAGTCAATGAATGAACACTGTTTGTTGATAGAGGACGGTTATTGAACTCTAAAATCACTCTGATGGCGTGATAAACATCCTGAAATGAAAGATTACTAGGCTGCCGAATGAGGGAAGCAAGTTACAAGATTTCTGCTCCATGCAGGAAACAAACAAATCACAAGACTTCTATTTCAGGCAGGAAACAAACAAATCACAAGACTTCTACTTCAGGCATGGAACAAACAAATTACAAGAGTTCTACTTCAGGCATGGAACAAACAAATTACAAGACTTCTACTTCAGGCATGGAACAAACAAATCACAAGACTTCTACTTCAGGCATGGAACAAACAAATTACAAGAGTTCTACTTCAGGCAGGAAACAAACAAATTACAAGACTTCTATTTCAGGCAGGAAACAAACAAATTACAAGACTTCTATTTCAGGCAGGAAACAAACAAATTACAAGACTTCTATTTCAGGCAGGAAACAAACAAATTACAAGACTTCTACTTCAGGCATGGAACAAACAAATTACAAGAGCTCTACTTCAGGCAGGAAACAAACAAATTACAAGACTTCTACTTCAGGCATGGAACAAACAAATTACAAGACTTCTACTTCAGGCATGGAACAAACAAATTACAAGAGTTCTACTTCAGGCAGGAAACAAACAAATTACAAGACTCTATTTCAGGCAGGAACAAACAAAATTCATGACAACACTTCTACTTCATTTGTATTTGCATTTGTTTCTGTCCGTTCTGTTATTTGTTCTGTTATTTGTATTTGTTCCTGTCCGTCTGTGTGTTTGTCTTTTGATCTCCCTTGCATCTTTGGGTGGATCCTCAAGTGTAGGCTCAAAGATTGTCCCCTACATTTTATACTATTTGCATAATGCATTTAGTTTTTCAGCAACTTCTTTCCTCCGCACACATTCGTTTGGTTTCATTTACTACTCTTTGCTGGCTGCTTTGGGAGTGCTATTGTATTTTTTTTGCACCCTTGGTGGTGAGAACACCACAGTATTATGGACTTGGTGTGTCTCTCTTTGACGCCAGGAGTGCAGACACAACCAGCCGTGTCTCCCTGATGAGTTCCGACCCACGGACGAAAGGCCTCGGAGCAGGCAATACAAATATATCTGCCTTCAAAAGGGATTGCGATGGTTCCCTTATGCAGCTAGTAAGAGTGTTCATATCTGTAACATATTTTCTTAATTTCATGTTCCCAGTTTCTCCATCTTCAAACTCCCCCCCCCCCCCCCCCCCCCTTAAGTCCAAATCTTTGCCAAGTCATTACTATGAAGACAGTTCAGTTGCTGGCCTGCGCTTGTTTTTCCCCCCACTATTAGATTGTTCGTCTATGCATTTGTCTGACGTTATTCAAGTTTAAAAGGCTGTGCCAGTCTTGAATAAAAGTTTCTCTGTGTTAGGTTTTCTTATGGAGCAAAACATACCCCACTTGTTTACTGTTTATCGTTTACTGTTCCCTGCCTCATTTCATTTCCGATTTTGTTCTGATTAAATTGATGGTTATTTGTATTTGTTCTGTCCGTCCGTGTGTTTGTCTTTTGATCTCCATTGCATCTTTGGGTGGATCCTCAAGCGTAGGCTCAAAGATTGTCCCCTACATTTTATACTATTTGCATAATGCCTTTAGTTTTTCAGCAACTTTTTCCTCCCCACACTTTCGTTTGGTTTCATGTACTACTCTTTGCTGGCTGCTTTGGGGGTGCTATTGTATTCTTTTTTGCACCCTTGGTGGTGAGAACACCACAGTATTATGGACTGTGGTGTGTCTCTCTTTGACGCCGGGAGCGCAGACACAACCAGCCGTGTCTCCCTGATGAGTCCCAACCCAGCGGACGAAAGGCCTCGGAGCAGGCAATACAAATATATCTGCCTTCAAAAGGGATGGCGATGTTCCCTTATGCAGCTAATGAAGAGTTTTCATATCTGTAACAATTTTTCTTAATTTCATGTTTCCAGTTTCTCCATCTTCAACACCCCCCCCCCCCCCCCCCCCCCCCCCCCCCCCTTAAGTCCAAATCTTTGCCAAGTCATTACTATGAAGACAGTTCAGTTGCTGGCCTGCGCTTGTGTTTTCCCCCACCATTAGATTGTTCGTCTATGTATTTGTCTGACTTTATTCAAGTTTAAAAGGCTGTGCCAGTCTACTGCATTTCCCAAATAGTCCTTTGAATGAGACTATAACAACCGAGGTTCCGTGTGTGAACGCACGCATAACATCTTGCACACACGTCAAATCCCATCACCAACTTTCGGAAGGGAAGGCCAGTTTGGCCGTTGGTATGGATGACACGTTACACTTAGCATGCACTCTGCGTGAAAAATCGAAAAAATGAACGAGTTGTTAAAGTGAATGAATGATGTTGACTGAATGACACAGGAAACGACTGAATGAAGCGCCAGCTGGCAGCTCTTCAGTCGGCACTACCCCAGGTAGGCAGCCCGTTGTGTAAACGACAATGCGGATTGTAAAGCGCTTAGAGCTTGGTCTCTGGCCGGGATAGGCGCTATATAAGTAGTCTTAATAAATAAATATGGCGAAGAGAAACAAAGATTCGGTAAAAGAATATCAAACCGTTGCTTTCTTTTCGAACAACTTTTTTCTTTCTGCAAACTGCAGTTATTATGTACAAAGTCAGCAAATACAGAGCACAGCTAGTTTTGATTTTAAGATGAAAAGCAAGGGATCCAGAACCGTTTGCTTTTTTTACTTTGATGCATCTTTGAGTACGTCGCCAGAGAACAGAACGGTGTACCAACCCGAGGGACTGTATCACAGCAATTTTGAATGAAACGGAAGATCTAACTGCGTTCTAAAGAATGCGTGTACTGCAATGTATTGAAATGTTGCATGGATATCTCTTCATTCATATCCATCATTTTTTTTATTTACTGAGTTATTCATTTATGCGTTTACAATAGAAAAATTCAAACTGAAACGTGGTTTTATATGTGTCTGTCCTCTTTCATTTTAGAAGTAATTCTAGTTGTCTGTCTGTCTGTCTCCCCCCCCCCCCCCCCCCCCCCCACCCTTCTCACTCGTCTCTATGCGGTCCGTGTGTGTTTGTATGTTCATTGGTTTTTAATGAAGCAACCACAAAAAAATGACAATGCTAAAAGGATACTGCGTAAGGACTTGTTGTGATATCAGAACGTACTGAAGAACAACCAACCATTGAAGGGTAATGCTCTGAACAAGAACAAGTCACAAGAAAAGTATATGAACATGTTTCCCCTCTATTAAAATTAATGAACAAGGCATTTAAAATCATGGCAACATTTGCGTGTCCAGTAAAAATTTGCGGAAAGATGACACAGAATTCTTTAAACAAATCGAATATTTGAATTCAAGACTGATGAAGTCTTCTGTTTTCTCTCAAAATGAAAATAATCAGCCTACAATATATATTCCTTGAAGTCCCCACCCAATCGACAATTTGAATATCTGTCGAAAAAATATTTTGCTCCTCACAAAACCCGATAATTACCACGTTCGTTGGAACATATGTTAGAATTTTTGAAAGCAAGGCTTAACACGGTTATGTTGAAAGCAAGATTATCTGGTTGATCTTATATCAAAGATCCCACCACAAGTTTTATTTTCACAGCCTAGACGACACCACAGGACCCTCTTTTGGAGAGGCCTGGCAAAGTCATGCGGAAAGAAGTTCACACTTTTTAAAGACAATAAGGGCTACATTCTAAAGAACAACAAACAGCAGAACCAGTATGCAATGTATCAGGTAGTGCGCCACAGAAACCCTCGTCTGGGGAATTGCGTTGCAGAGTACGTTTTATCATCGTACGTCTTGACTGCATGTCAAAAAAAATTCCTTGGCATAATTATTGACTGCGTGTCAAAACAATACCCCTGGTATAATTATTAACTGCGTGACAAAAAATATCCCTGGTATAATTGTTGACTGCGTGTCAAAAAGAACATCCCTGGCGTAATTATTGACTGCGTGTAAAAAAGAATATCCCTGGCATAATTATTGATAACGTGTTAAAAAAAATCCCTGGTATGATTATTGACTGCATGTAAAAAAACAAATCCCTGGGATAATTATTGATTGCGTGTCCAAAAAACATCCCTGGGATAATTATTGATTGCGTGTCCAAAAAAGAAATCCTTGGCATAATTGTTGATTGCGTGTCAAAAAAGATCCCTGGGATAATTATTGACTGCGTGTCAAAAACAAATATCTTTGGGTCACCAGTGTGGCACAATATACCACAGCAATGTTTATTGGTGATGTTTTGATCAATTTAAGTAGTAGGCTATTACTGCAAGGCTAGTAGTTCAAGGAAGAAAACTAACTGATCTTGAACTCTGAACATGTTATGTTCTTCATTTAAAAAGGGAGAAAACTGGTTTTTAAAACGGAGGAGGTTATTGGCTTTTAGAAACAGCCGCAGTGACAGGAAAACTGTCTTTGATGCATACTTACTGCCAATAAATGTGGCCATGAAATGATCAAATCATTCCATAACAATATAATCGTTTATAATCATGATTTTATAATAAATTTCCAGTGCTATCTTTTACCACAGAGCAGTAAGTTTAGTACAATGCAACAAAAAATAATCCGACAAGAAACCAATGATTTTGGGGGAGTTAGTTTGATTTACCCCCGCCATTGAACGAATAGAAAAAAAAATCTAACCCAATATTAGAAAACAGGTAAATATTTCTTTTATCTGAATACGATTTTTTTTTCTATTCACGTTTCTCTGACATCATTAATTTTGACAGAACTTTCTGGAATTTTTATTGTGGCAGATGCTTTCACGGTTATATATACAATGAATCTCTAAAACTCTCTTTTGTGAGAGCGCGTGTCATATTTAAAAGGCTTCTTAAAAAACGGTTTTATAACAAGATAAGACATAAGTGACTTTTGCCACATGTTACCATTCTGTAAACAATTGTTCAGCGTTTAATAAAGTTTCGTTAAGATCCTAAACTCTTCAAAATTCTAAAATCGGCCAAATATTATTCAGTATAATGCATTTTGTTCAGTTTAATATCTACAACGCAAATCACTGCAGATGTCATGCAAAGGCTGATACACTTTCTTCATGAAAATTACAGACTACCGTTAATTTGTTTTTAAATGTTAACATATCCTCTAATGAATGAATTAACTCTCAAACATATTTTTGGAATGGTGATCAACCAGTCAATAAGAGTTTGGTGATCAACCAGTCAATAAGAGTTTGGTGATCAACCAGTCAATAAGAGTTTGGTGATCAACCAGTCAAGAAGAGTTTGGTGATCAACCAGTCAATAAGAGTTTGGTGATCAACCAGTCAGTAAGAGTTTGGTGATCAACCAGTCAGTAAGAGTTTCACGCGCAGTCTTAGTGCACTCGTGTCTGCATGTTCATCATGGAATATCTTATTTGTAATTTTCAATCTGGTTTCAAATCTTCGTACATGAAAACAGTATTAGCAACCGTTTTCAAATTGACACAATGAGCCATAAAATAAAGAACATTCCGAAGTATTTTCTCAGACACATTATTTGTTAGTGTAATTCTGCAAGTTTATAACCGTTTTATCCTAAATAGTTTGATTTCCAAATGTGAAGACACCCACCCACCCCCTCCCCCACCCCCGCCTTTTCTTTTCTTTTTTTTTTTTTTTGTACTATACCAATTTAGTTTTTGTGCTCATTTCCGCAGCAGTTTGAGTTGTACTCATCAAAAGACCAGAATTCAAGATCAAAATTGGCTGATCATTAAATATTTGAAACACAAGGTATTTCTATAAGATGAAATGTCGGTTTGAACTCTTCATTGAGTCTTAAAGCTTAATTCTTTTCATTTCCTTTTTGCCTTTACCATCATTCTGATGTGGGTTTATATTTCACTTCATGGTCAACATTGTCTTGAAAGCTTTTTACCCCACAAAGAAAAAAATGAACAAGACGATGTTTCTTATGTTGTACTTCTATTACCAAAAAAAACCCACTTAAAATACTTCCATGTGTTTGAAATAGGTGTGTTATACAATGAATTCAATAGCTTTTTTAGCTGGATTGTGCCACGGCCTAAATAGCGTCAGATACGATAGTAAAACTATGTATTTACTGCATTCTGGAAGATCCATGATTTACAATAGTAAACTTTTTTCAAACAATGTTATTAACGTTTTACAATATTTTACACAGTAAAGACAAAAAACGAAAAAAGGATAAGAAAACAACAATAACAACAACATTATCTTCCCATCCACCCCCTCCCCGAACAAACACCAATCCACTCCTCCCTCCTCATCCACTCCCCCTCTTCCCTCGCTCCCCCCCCCCCCCCCCCTCACCTCGTCAAGCTGTTGACATGTTGATCAGATATTGTATATACATATATCTATCTTTAAACAATGTGATATACAATAAAGTATTCAATAAAGCGTGCATATTACAACTATATCAAAGTATATGCATGTCCGGGGTACAGAGCACAGGTGGACAGACTGATAAATGAATACGTACATACATACACATATACAATAGGGAAGGAAATACAGACCAAAATGCTGTCTGACAGAATGGGTTGAACGTTAAGGAACTGAGAGAATGCAGATATCCAGGGAAGTAGCTGTCAGGCTAGTCTGTGCCATAGTGATGTCAAGATTGAACTACTGCAACTCTGTTTATGCTGGGCTTCCCACAGAACAGATTGCTCGGCTGCAGAGAGTCCAAAATAGCGCTGCACGACTTGTTTTGAAGAGGAGGAGGTGTGAGCACATCACTCCCATGCTGATCGAACTGCACTGGCTTCCCATACAGTATCGGTGGCAATTTAAACTGGCAGTTCTTGCTTTCGCCACTTCAATGAATCTCTTCCTCACTATCTCTCTTCTTCTCTCTGCACCTACCAAAGCTCTCGTACCCTTCGCTCTTCTTCACAAAAACTTTTGAAAATCCCTAAGCGTTCTCTGAAATCTGTTGGCGAAAGAGCCTTCAGTTTTAGAGCACCTTCTATTTGGAACTCCCTCCCTGAAGACCTTCGTAATCAGCCTACTCTTTCTTCTTTTAAATCTCAGCTCAAAACTTACCTCTTCAAAAAGGCCTATTCTCTTCTGTAGATGAATATATCTCTCTAAAATTTCTCCACAACTAGTTTGGTGAGGCAGTTTATGCATGTAGGTGCGTCTGCAATTGTGTATTTTCTTTTTGCTGTGTGCATGAATATTGTATGAATAAGTGCAAATGGTGGATGTAAGCGCATTGAGTTGTACAACAAGAAATGCGCTATATAAGTATTATACATTATTATTATTATATTAAGAACTGTTTTTCATCAGTTATAATAATGAGTCTCATTGATAGTTCTAGTCATAAATTACATTGATAAAAAAGAAAGACTTACCACCATACAAACAGTGGCGTATGTCATGAAAAGGGAAAAGGTACCAGCAATTACCCCCTAATTACAAGGAGGTTGATCAAACCATTAAACAGAGGTGACAAGTGGTTCATATGTCAGCCGTTTAGTGTGGAAATCTTTATAGTTCATGTTTATGCATGCGTTATGTTTTTCAATCTTGCATCGAAATTCTAATATTTTTAGAAAACCTGCTACATGCGGAAGGCTGCTTTTTAGTTTGCATGTGTCCATATACTGTTTTGCCAAAAGAATGATGAAGTAGAAAACACAATCAATAGTGATCGTTGCATCAAATCCTAAGAGAACTAGTGCTTCGGTTAGATGTATATTCTGGACATTGGTACATTTTTTCTGTTATCAATTCAGTAAAAGTGACCCAGAAA
Source organism: Conus ventricosus (assembly GCA_018398815.1). Classification (NCBI taxonomy): domain Eukaryota; kingdom Metazoa; phylum Mollusca; class Gastropoda; order Neogastropoda; family Conidae; genus Conus; species Conus ventricosus. Next base: position 74,494,429 of record CM031614.1, read on the forward strand.
CGCTGAGTATAAGTACGCTTCCAAAACATATGGTCAATACCATCCTTACACCGGCCCCAGAAGCTGCACCTGTCATTACTGACCACTTCAAAAACCTTAAAATACTTTCATGTGTTTGAAATAAGTGTGTTATAGAATGAATTCAATAGGTTTGTTTTTTTTTAGCTGGATTATGTCTCGGTCTAAACAGGATCAGACACGATAGTAAAACTATGTATTTACTGCATTCTGGAAGATCCATGATTTCCATAGCTTTAGATACAATAGTAAGCTTGTATATTTTTCCATGGTAGATGCCATGCCTTCAACAGTCTTAACCATGACAATTGAAAACTCATTAAAAAAAATATGCAACCAATGACAATGGGGGGGGGGGGGAGAAAAACAAAACAAAACAAAACAAACCTCTCACACCATTTGATTTTGCACATACACACACACACACACACACACACACGCGCGCGCGCGCGCGCACGCACGCACGCACGCACGCACGCACGCACGCACGCACGCACGCACGCACGCACGCACGCACGCACACGTGCACGCGCGCACACAAATTCAAAAACACACACCAATCGAATCAATAATAAACAATCATTCATCAATACGGCAAACGATCAAATCTTTAATTCAAAAACAAGCAAATATCACTGAAATAAAACAAAATAAATAAGAGAATAGAATGATGAACTGAAATATTAACTTACCCTAAGAGAGTAGAATGATGAACTGAAATATTAGCTTACCCTAAGAGTAGAATGATGAACTGAAATATTAACTTACCCTAAGAGAGTAGAATGATGAACTGAAATATTAACTTACCCTAAGAGAATAGAATGGTGAACTGAAATATCAACTTACCCTCTCATTAGCTGACTTATTAACCATGTTAACATGAATGAGGAATGAAGAACTATGTATAGTTATGAAGAACTATGTATAGTTTATTTTGCTACGTTGGACAACACCCAATTTTTCGCAAATGCATTTTCTCTGATGCTTACGACGAATGACCATAGCACTATACAGCTTACAGCTCTTGCTATTTCTGCTGAAAGCAATCTATATCTTCACATCTACTAGCATCACCACTATCACCATACCACCCACCACCACATCACCACCACCATCACCACCCACCACTACTATTATGACCACTACTACAACCACCACCACCACCACCACCATCACCACCGCCATTTCATCATCACCACCACCACCACCACACACCATAATACCACCACCACCACATCACCACCACCACTACTATTGTGACCACTACTACTGCCACCACCACCACCACCACCATCACCACCACCATCACCACCCACCACTACTATTGTGACTATTTCTACTACCACCCCACCACATCACCACCACCATCACCCCCACCACTACTTTTGTGACCACTACTACTGCCACCACCACCACCACCACCATCACATCATCACCACCATCACCACCACCACCACACCACCACCACCACCACCACCACCGCCATTACATCATCACCACCATCACCACCACCACCACAACACCACCACCACCACCACCACCACCGCCATCACATCATCACCACCATCACCACCACCACCACCACCACCACCACCACCACCACCACCCCCACCAGCACACCACCACCACCACCGCCATCACATCATCACCACCATCACCACCACCACCACCACCACCACCGCCATCACACCACCACCACCACCACCACCACCGCCATCACATCATCACCACAACACCACCACCACCACAACAACAACAACACCCCACCACCACCACCACTACTATTATGACCACTGCTACTGCCACCACCACCACCACCACCACTATTATGACTAATACTACTACCACCACCACTACTACTATTAACCACTACTACTATTACTACTACTACGACTACTACTACTAATACTACTGCTATTGCTGCTTGCTGCTGCTGCTGCTGCTGCTGCTGCTGCTGCTGCTGCTGCTGTTGCTACTACCACCACTAACTACTGCTACAACTACTACTACTACTGGTACTGGCGTTAGGTGTTGTGGAAAGTAAACAGAGTGGT
>CM031614.1:74521500-74524000 GCA_018398815.1 Conus ventricosus
GCTGGAGATTCCAAGGCACCTGTCGAGCAGTGTTAGCGGCTGTTTGCCGCCTGTCCCGCAGATGGGTTCGAACAAGATGGCGATCCTCTCTTTGTGTGGTGACCCAAGGACGGCCTGGCCGGTGACGATCATCAGTGGTACCAGTGATTCGCATGCGGTGCTGCAGACGATAGATGGTTGAGATGTGGACGTTAAAGATGTTGGCGACCTGCCTGGCATCCACACCAGCCTCCAGATGGCCTAGGGCACGATTGCGTTCGTCTGCTCGTAGTCTTGGCATCTCTGTAGCGCTCAGACGGCAAGTCGTTACCTGAACCTTGTAGCGCGGCTTTATAAAGGCTGCATGCCTGCGTACTTGTCGCTGGTTAACTTTGCTCTGCATGGTGTGCACGTGCCTCACATGCAGCAACCAGTTTGCCATTTTTGTTGACCTCCAATGCCGGAAATGATGTGCTGCTCACACAATTTTTTCACTGCACGTGAGTCTTGGACCCAAACAACTTGCCACAATGGTTCAATATTGTATACTGACTTCCATAAAAAACACGAAAATTGAAAGGCTATTTTTCGGGTGAAAAGGGGTGAATATACAATATTGAACCATTGTGGCAAGTTGTTTGGGTCCAAGACTCACGTGCAGTGAAAAAATTGTGTGAGCAACCCATCATTCCCGGCATTGGAGGGTCAACAAAAATGGCAAACTGGTTGCTGCATGTGAGGCACGTGCACACCATGCAGAGCAAAGTTAACCAGCGACAAGTACGCAGGCATGCAGCCTTTATAAAGCTGCGCTACAAGGTTCAGATAACGACTTGCCGTCTGAGCGCTGCAGAGATGCCAAGACTACGAGCAGAGGAACGCAATCGTGCCCTAGGCCACCTGGAGGCTGGTGTGGATGCCAGGCAGGTCGCCAACATCTTTAACGTCCACATCTCAACCATCTATCGTCTGCAGCACCGCATGCGAGTCACTGGTACCACTGATGATCGTCCCCGGCCAGGCCGTCCTCGGGTCACCACACCAAGAGAGGATCGCCATTTTGTTCGAACCCATCTGCGGGACAGGCTGCAAACAGCCGCTAACACTGCTCGACAGGTGCCTGGGAATCTCCAGCAACGAATCAGCCTCAACACTGTGTGGCGGCGTCTTCAGGAGAACGGGTTGGCATGTAGGCGTCCTCACAGAGGTCCGGTACTGACACCAAGACACTGGCAGGACAGGCTGCAGTGGGCACATGCCCGAATCAACTGGCGCAGGCAGCAGTGGGGACGCATACTGTTCTCAGATGAGAGCCGTTTTTGTATTGACATGGCTGACGGTCGTGTCAGAATATGGTGTCGACATGGTGAACGCTATGCTGACTCCTGTGTGGTAGAGCGGAACCCTGGGGAGGCCCGAACATTATGATATGGGGTGCAATTGGCATTAACCACGCCATAGGACCAGTCATCTTTCAGAACATTGGTCCTGGTCGCGGACAGGGTGTCAATGCACAGTGCTACATCCACCAGGTGCTCAGACCCCATGTCGTTCCTTTTTTTGCGCAACACCCAAACTGGACATTCCAACAGGACAATGCAAGACCACACACAGCCAGGGCCACCCAGCAATTTCTTCAGCATAACAACGTCAATGTGCTGCCCTGGCCAGCCCTCAGTCCCGATTTAAACCCAATAGAACATTTTTGGGACGAACTTGGCAGACGGTTGGACCTCCTGCGTCCACGACCAGCAACAGCGGCTCAACTTCACCAGGCCATCGTCCATGTGTGGGCTGGTGTGCCAAGGGGACGCATCAACCACCTGGTCCACTCAATGAGCCGCAGGTGTCAAGCACTTGTCCATGCAAATGGTGGCCACACACGGTATTAGGACTTCAAGCTGGTTTGTCACGTGACCTTGATTTTCCACACAAAGACATATTGCTGATGACATTTTCACACATTACCGGTGTAATGAATCAAATCACGTTGAATTCTCGCTTCCACTCTGTACAATTATGACCAATAAAATTCGCCCCTAACCTTCAGCTTGTTTTGCTTTCGCGTTTTTTATGGAAGTCAGTATATATTCACCCCTTTTCACCCGAAAAATAGCCTTTCAAATTTTCGCGTTTTTTTATGGAAGTCAGTATATTATAAATATGAGAAGCCCTTCACTAGCTGCCTGATGGAATCATCGTAATCCCTCCTGAAAGCACATTTATTTGTATATATATATATATATATATATATATATATATATATATATATAATATATATATAGAATGCTGAACAATTAAGTAGTGGGGGAAAACAAGTGCAGGTTAACAATTCTTCAGTCGTTATAGTAATGACTTGGCAAAGATTTGAACTTTTAAAAAAAAAAAAAAAAAATTAAAAAAATAAATTTGAAGATGAAGAAAATGTGGGGAATATATTATAAATATGAGAAGCCCTTCACTAGCTGCCTGAGGGAATCATCGTAATCCCTCTTGAAAGCACATTTATTTGTATTGCCTG
>CM031614.1:74529000-74536500 GCA_018398815.1 Conus ventricosus
ATACATACACATATGCACCCATCCACTCTCACACACACACGCACACAGAGAGAGAGAGAGAGAGAGAGAGAGAGAGAGAGGAGAGAGAGAGAGAGAGAGAGAGAGAGAGAGAGAGAGAGAGAGAGAGAGAGAGAAGCAGCAGTCGCCGCAGCAGCAGGATGACAGTAGGATCTATTTCTGTATGGTCAATAAGTGATGGCAGCAGGAAGACAATGGGATGTATTTCTGGCTGATCAATAAGTGATGGCAGCAGGAAGACAATGGGATGTATTTCTGGCTGATCAATAAGTGATGGCAGCAGGAAGACAATGGGATGTATTTCTGGCTGATCAATAAGTGATGGCAGCAGGAAGACAAAGCAGGCGCCACTGAACACCACCGAAGTGACTCGGCAGCAGTGCAGTGTCTCCTCCGGTGGGTTGCCTCTTGACGACTTGACATTGACTGCTCCCTGTGGATTGTCGGTGCCGGGGCTGCGGCGGGGCCGACCGGGCTGAGGCTGTGGACGGGGTGTCGGAATGAGCGGCGTGGGTGCACTGCCTCTGAGCTGGCGCAGAGGATGGGACAGCAAAAAAAAAAAAATGAAGAGGAGAAAGAAAAGAAAGAAGAAAAGAAACGAAAGAACAGAAAGAAAAAAAAAAGGAAGAAAGAAGAAAAGAAAAGAAAGAAGAAAGGAAAGAAACATAAACAAGAAGAAAAGTAAGAAAATACAGATGGGAAGAGAAGAAAGAAACAAGAGAGTATGTGATGGAAAGAAAGAGAAGAAAGAAGAAGGGGAGGAAGAAAAAGAGAAAGAGGATGTATTTGAAAGAGAGAAAAGAAAGATACAGGGGAAGGAAGAAAGAGAGAGAAAAAAAAGGAAAGAAAAAAGACGATAAGAAATGAAGGAAGAGAAAGAGAGAAGGAATGAAAGATGAAAGGAAGGACAACAAGAAGAAAAAATACATAAAAGAAGAAAAAGGTGAGAAAAGAAAGTCAAGGAAGGAAAGCAGGAGAAGAAAAACAAAAAGGAAAAAAAGAAGAAAGGAAGAAAAGGAGGATAGAACAAAAGAAAGAATAAATGAAGGGTAGAAAAAACAGAAAAAAAAGGAAGAAAAGACAGAAGCAGTAAAGAAAGAATAAAGACAGGAAAGAAGAAAAGGAATGAAAGAAGGAAAAGAAAGTTAAAGAAAAAGAAGAGAAGGCAGACGCAGTAAAGACAGAAAAAAAGAAAGGAAAGAAGAAAAGAAATGAAAGAAGGAAAAGAAAGTAACAATGGAAGAAAAGACAGAAGCAGTAAAGAAAGAATAAAGACAGGAAAAAAGAAAAGGAATGAAAGAAGGAAAAGAAAGTAACAAAAAGGAAGAAAATACAGAAGCAGTAAAGAAAGAAAAAGAAAGAAGAAAAGGAACGAAAGAAGGAATAGAAAGTAGGCGGGATGGGGGGAAAAAGAGAAAAGAAAGAAGGGAAGAAAAGAACGAAAGAGAGAAGAAAAGAAAAAAAAGAAGAGAATAAAAGAAACGACACGAAACAAGAAATGAGCAATTAAGAAGAAAAAAATGGGGGTGGAGGGGGGGGAGAAGAAAAGGACAGAAACAAGGAGGGAAGAAAAAAGTAGCGAAGATGGAAAGAAGACAGAAACGAAAGAAATAAAAGGGAAAAAAAGGAAGACAGAAGACACAAAAGAGGGTGGTGAGGATAAAAGAAGAAAGGCAGGAAAGAAAGAGGAAGAAGAGAAGGAACGAAAGATGATAGAAAGGAAAGGAAGGCAAGAAAGAACAAGAGGTAAGTAGACAAAAGTAGGAACAGATTACTTAAAAGAAGGAAAGAATGCGAAATAGAAGAAAGAGAGGGGGGGGGGGAAATAGAATGGGAAGAATAGAAATAAAAAGGAAGGAAGAAAAGAGACAGAAAAGAAACAAGAGAAGAAAGGAAAGAGGAAAGAAAGGACAGAAAAAGAAGATGATGGAAAACAAAAACAAGCAAAAAAAAAGGAAAAAGAAAAGGAAAAAAGGGATGGATGGAAAGAAAAGAACAGAAGGGAAGGATAGAAAGAACACAAGAAGAGACAGGGGGTGTGGGGGGAGGGGTGCGGAACAAAAATAGAAAGAAGAAAGAAAAAAGAACCAACAAGAAACAAGAAGGGAAGTTAAAGAAGGACGGAAAGAACTAATGAAGACAGGAACGGAAAAAAAATGAAAGAAAGAAGACAATGAGGAAAGAGGGAAAGGATAAAAGAAGAGAGCAAGGAAAGATGAAGAAGGGAAGGAGAGAAGTAGAAAAAAAAAAGAAGGAAAGATGAGTGGAAGGAAAGAAAGAAAAGAAAGAAGAATGGAGAGAAATATAGAAATGGAAGAAGGAACAAAATTCAGAAAGAAAGGAAAGAAAGAACATAGAAAGAAAGAGAGAAAAAAAAGAAAAGAATGAAAAAGAGAAAACAGCAAGGGAAAAAAAATGGGGGGGGGGGGAGTAGTTAGCGAAAGAAAGAAGAAAGAAAGGACGGTAAGAAACGAAAGAAAGGAAGAAAAAGAAAAAAAAAGAAGAAGAAAGGAAAGAAAGGAAAGAAGGAAGAGAAGGGAAGAAATAAATGAAACAAGTTTCGCAGAAGAAAGGAAAAAAAAGAAAGGAGGAAAGAAAAACAAGAATGGAACGCAAAAAGAACAAGAAAAAAAGAAACCAAGGAAAGAAAGAAGGAACGAAAGACGAAATGAAAGAAGGTAGAAAGGAAAGAGGGTAAGGACAGAAGAAGAAGAAGAAGAAGAAGAAGAAGAAAGAAGAAGAAGAAGAAGAAAAAGAAGAAGAAGAAGAAGAAAAAAAGAAGAAAAGAAGAAGAAGAAGAAGAAGAAGAAGAAGAAGAAGAAGAAGAAAAAAGAAAAGGAAAGAAAGGTTATGGGACGGAAACAAACAAAGGAGAAATACAGAAAGGCAGGACAGAAGAAAAGAGAATGAAACAAAAAGAAAAGATGGAAAAGAGATCAGAAAAAAAAAGAAGCTCACGAAAGAGAGAAGACAGAAAGGACTGTAAAAAAGGAAAGGAAGGAAGGAAGAAAAAGGTGAGAAAGGAAAGACAAGAAAGAAAAGTATCTGAGGAATGACAGAAAAGAAGAAACTGGGATGGAAAGAATGAAAATAAAGAAGAAGAGAATGAAAACGGTAGACGGGAAAAGAACAAAAAAGAGAGTGGCTGAAAGAGAAAGAGTGAAAGAAAAGAAAAAAAATAAAGAACGAAAAAAAAAAAGGAAAGGAAAGAAAGAAAGAACAAAAGAAAGAGAGAAAGTCAGAAAGAAAGAAGATGGAAAGGAAAGACAGAATGGAAAGCAAAAGATATGAAAAGAAAGGAGGAAGGAAGGAAGGAAAGAAAACAAACACGAAAGACAACACGTGAAGGAAAGGAAAGAGAGAGAGAAAAAAGAGAGACGGAAAATAATGAACAAAGTAGGTGAAAAAGGAAAGGAGGAGAAGGAAAGAAAGAAGAAAGGAAGATCAGAAAAGAAGGAAAACATACAGAAAGGGAAGAAAGAAAAAGAAAATAAAGAGGAGGAAAAGGATGAAAAAGGGAGGAAATAAAAAGAACAAAAGAAAAAAAGGACAACAACAAGAGAAGGAAACGATTTTTTTTAAAGATAAGAAATGAAAGAAGAAAGGAATGAAAGAAAGAAAAGAAAGGAGATTAGAGAGAGAAAAAAGGGGGAAGGACGAAAAAAAAAAGAAAGCAGAAGGGAAGGAAGAAAAGAAAAAATATAGAAAGAAGAGAAAAAAAAAAGAAGAAAACGAAAGAAAGGCACGACACGAGAACGGAAGGAAGACAGGAAGAAGGGAGGAAAGGAAAGAATGAAAATAACAGAGAAGGAAGAAAGAAATGAAAAGTAAGGTAAGAAAAGGTATTGTTGCTTATAAAGAAGACTGGGGTGAAGAAAGAAAGGAGAGAAGAAAGGAAAGGAGAAAAGAAGTGAAACGAGAAGGGAAGAAGACAAAGACACCAAGGAGAAGAAAAAAGATAGGAGGATTGAAAGAAAAACAAAAAAAAGTTTAAAAAGGTGGGGGGGGGACCAGAGCCAAGGGAGAAAGGATAAAGGGAGAGAAGAAGGAAAGAAGAAGAGGAGATTGAAAGAAACAGAAGAAGAGATGGGGAAAGATGATGGACAAGAAACAAAGGAAAGAAAGAAGGGGTATACAGAAAGAAAGGAAAGAAAGAAGGGGTATACAGAAAGAAAGGAAAGAAAGAAGGGGTATATAGAAAGAAAGGAAAGAAAGAAGGGGTATACAGAAAGAAAGGAAAGAAAGAAGGGGTATACAGAAAGAAAGGAAAGAAAGAAGGGGTATACAGAAAGAAAGGAAAGAAAGAAGGGGTATACAGAAAGAAATGGAAAAGAAAGAAGGGGTATACAGAAAGAAAGGAAAGAAAGAAGGGGTATACAGAAAGAAATGGAAAAGAAAGAAGGGGTATACAGAAAGAAAGGAAAGAAAGAAGGGGTATACAGAAAGAAAGGAAAGAAAGAAAGAATTAGGAAAGGTAGGAAGCAGACAAAAGAATAGAAATTAAAAAAAGAAAATGAAATAAAATATTTTTTTTAAAAAGAACAGAAGGGAAAGGAGATAAGAAAGAAGAAAAAGAGGAAAATTCACAAGAGAAAGAGGAAAGAAGGGACAACAAGAATGGAAAGAAGGAACGGAAGAAATAAGTGAGAGAGAAAAAAGACATGAAAAAAGTAACAAACAAGAGAAATAAAAAATGAAGTGGAAAGAACAAAAATAAAGAAGAAGAAATTGAAAGAAAGTAGACAGAATAAAAAGAGAGGAAAAAAAGAGAACGACAGAAAAGACAAAGGAAGGGAGAGAAAGAAAATGGGTTGGAAAAAAAAATGGAAAAACAAGGCAGAAAATACGGAAAGAAACCAAAGAACAAGGAAAGGACAGCGAGAAAAGAAATAAAGACTGAATGAAAGAAGGAAGAAAAGAGGAGAAGAAGGAAACAAAGAACGAGAAGCCAATAAAGAAGAAAGGAAGAAAGGAAAAGAAAAGTAAACATGGAGAAAGAAAAAAAAAAAGAAAAGAAAAGAAAGAAAGAAGAGAACACCAGAAAGAAGAAAGCAACGATAGAAAGAAAAGAAAAGAAAGAAAGGAAAGAAAGAAAGAAAACAAAGACAGAAGAGAAAAAGAGGAAAGGAGGAAGACAAGGAAGATGGGAAGGAGCAAAAAAAGAAGGAAAAAATATAAAAGAAAACAGAAGGGAATGTAGAACAGAAAGAAAGGGAAAGAATGAAAGAAACCAAATTAGAGAAGGAAATAAAGAAACGAAACAAGACACGGAAGGAAGAAAGAAAAGAAAGAAAAAAGGAAGGAAAGACAAGAAACAAGAAGTAATGAAAGCAAAAAGGAGAGAAGAAACCAAAGAAGGAAAAAAAAACGGAAGGAGGAAAGAAGAAAGGGACCTAAACGGATAAGTGTAAAAAAAAAAAAAAAATTAAGTATGGAAAGAAGGAAATAAAAGAGACAGAGGAAAACGTGGAAAGAAAAGAGAATGTAAAGAACGAAAGTAAAGAAAGAGAGAAAGAATAAGATTAGGGAAGAAAGAAGAAACGCAGGAAAAGAAGGAAAGAACAAGAAGCAAAAGGAAGAAGAAAGGAAGCAAGGAAAGAAAAGAAAACACGACAGAAGGAAAGAAAGAAAATGAAAAGAAAGACAGAAGCCAGGAAAGACAGAAGCCAGGAAAGACAGAAGGAGAGGACAAGAGAACAAAGGAGGAAAGAGAGAAAAAGAAAAGAAAGAAGAGAAGACCAGAAAGAGGAATGGAAGGAATGAGATGGGAATGAAAGAAAACAAAAAACATGGAACAGGAAGAAGGAAAGAAGGGCAGGAAAAAGAAAAGAAGAGAAGACAGAAAGAAAGCAAAAAGAGACAGGAAGAAAACGAAAGAAGAATGGATGGAAGAAGAAACGAAAGAAAAAAAACAGGAAGTGCAGATAAGAAAATGAGTAAAGAACTGATGAAGACGGGGACGAAAGAAAGAAAAGAAAGAAGGAAAGAACGACGAAAGGCTAGAAAGAGGGTGAGGATAAAAGAAGAAAGCTAGGGAAGAAGAGAAAAGGGATGAAAGAAATAGAAAAAGAGAAGGAAACAAAGATGAAGAAAAGGAAAGAAAGAAAAGAAAGCAGAACGGACGGAAAGAATGAAACGGAAGGAGAAGGAGAATATTAAGAATTAAAGGAAAGAAAGAAAAAAGAGAAGGAAAGGAAGATACGAAGAAGAAAAGAGGGTAAGATCAGGAAAGACTGGAGAAAAGAAAGACAGAAAGAAAAAGAAGACCAGAAGGGAGAAAGAAGTAAGATGAAAGACAAGGGGGAAAAAGGAGTTAAAGACAAAAAGGAGGGGAAAAAACAAGAAAAGAGAGATAGAAAACAAAGAAGAGAATGAATGAAAGTAGAGAGAAGGGTAAAAAAAAAAAACATAAACAGAGAGAAAAGAGAACGACAGAAAGACGAAAAAAGGAGATACAGAGACGAAGAAGGAATGGGAAAGAAAGAAAGTACAGATTTTTAAAAAAAAACTGAAGTAAAGACCAAAAAAAAAAACCCCAGAAGAAACAGAAAGAAAAGGATAAATGAATGAAAGAGAGAAAATGAAAAAGAAAGTAAAGGTAGAAGAAGCGAAGGAATGAAAGAAAAGAAATAACGAAAGAAGACGAGAAAAAAGTGATGAAGGAAAAAAATTTTAGGAAGAAAAAAAAAGAAGAAGAAAGTAATGGAAAAAGAAGAAGGGAAGAAAAGAAACATGATGAGAAGGAAAGAAAGAAGAGATAAAAGAAGGGGCAAAACCAAAAGAAAACGAAGAAGGAAAGACTTAATAAAAGGAGGATAGAAAAAAAAGGAAAAAAAAAAAAGGAAAGCGGGGCTAGGAACAAGAATAGAGGGGGGGGGGGGGGGAGAGAAATGAAAGGAAACAAGAGCAAGGAAGGACAGAAATAAAAGGAAAAAAGAAAAGGAAGGAAGAAAGAAGTGATAAACGACAGACAAGAAAAAAAAAGTAGTTAAGAAAAGAAAGAACGAGGGAAAGGAAAGAGAGAAAATAAAGACGAGACCGAAGGAAAGAACATAGAAAGGTAAGAGAGAAATACAACTATAGGAGGAAGAACAACAAAAAAAAAGTAGATGAAAGCAAGGAGATGAAGAAAAGAAAGAGGGGATGGTAGTGAAAGAAAGAAGAAAAAAAGAAAGAAGATGGGGAAAAAAAGATATCCAAGAAGACAGAAGACATGGGAAGAAAGGAGAAAGGAAGGGAAGAAAGGAAAGAAAGGAGGAAAGGGATGAGGGTTAAACGTACAGAAGGAAAGAAAGAAGAAAGGTAGGCAATATATTTTTGTTAAAAAGGAAACAAAAGGAAGGAAAGAAAGAAAGAAAGAAAGAAGAAGAGATAAACGACAGAAGAAAGGAAGGATGGACAGAAAATAAGGAAGCAAAGAAGGAAAGAAAGAAAGAGACCCCAAAAAAAAGCCAAGAGACCACAGAAAAGAACGAAAGAAAT
>CM031614.1:74541500-74544000 GCA_018398815.1 Conus ventricosus
GAGAGAGGAGAGAGAGAGAGAGAGAGAGAGAGAGAGAATTCAGATGGTTAATTCGTGTAAATGCCATTGCCACTTATGAAGGGGGTATGGAGAATATAAGAATTACATTTTTTTTAAATCACTGGATATAATACTCTCTCACTGAATGAAAAGACTGGATGGAATACTCTCTCACGACGCCATAACTAATCTAACTGAAATGCCTTGAAGAAGTAAATTGAGAAATTTCTTACTACGCATTCATTCTCAGACTCCATTAGCAGACGTAACCGATCCTGGAACAATTTTGCCGGTTTATGTTGTGCTCTTGGATCAGATAATCTACAGCAGCATAAAACAAAATGAAGTTCATCTACTTTTCCATTTTTGCATAATGGACTAGTCAAATCTATCCCGTTATATTTACTGTAACAATACCGGTGTTCTGCTATGTCTGAAATTTCCAGTCTAAATTTGGTCATTGTCAGCTTCAAGTGTTTACCTAAATCCATTTGTTTGATATCGTGTACCGAACAAAATTTCTGATACATGGTACATTTTTAACTTGTTTTGACATGAAAATCTCATTCCCACCACCTGATGCAATCAATCTGTCTTTAAGTTTGCACAGACATTGCCAAATCCAAACTGACATCATTTACAACGGACATTTGACACTCAAATTTCTTTTGTTCCTTGCATCCAGGTCGTATAACATCATATAAGCTTTCCGAGGTAATCTGTGATCATTCATTTTTGTTAATTTAATACAGCTTAATACAGATTTCAAATATATATATATAAACATCCAAACAAAGAACTCAACAACAATCACGCTGAATTTTTCCCAGTATTTCGACCTCTTTGCTCTTCCTCAAGGGACTTTAATGATTGAATTACATGTAGCAGCCTCCGTTCACACTTTTAAAAAATGATATAGATAGATAGATAGATAGATAGATAGATAGATAGATAGATAGATAGATAGATAGATAGATAGAAGATAGACAGACGGACGGACGGACGGACGGACGGACGGACGGGCGGGCGGGCGGGCGGGCGGGCGGGTAGATAGATAGATAGATAGATAGATAGATAGATAGATAGATAGATAGATAGATAGACGGACGGACGGACGGACGGACGGACGGACGGACGGACGGACGGACGGACGGACGGACGGACGACAGACAGACAGACAGACAGACAGACAGACAGGCAGACAGACAGACAGACAGACAGATAGATAGATAGATAGATAGATAGATAGATAGATAGATAGATAGATAGATAGATAGATAGATAGATAGATAGATAGATAGATAGATAGATAGATAGATAGATAGATAGATATTGGTCTCGCATTAAACAAAATCATTGGATGGTCGCGTTTCAACCCCGAAAAATTTTTTTAAGGCAAAGAGGTGCACTTTTTCACAATGGCGGGCTGCATCATCTAGTCCCCAAAGTTCTGCGTTGTCCTGAGCAATGGGTTGAACCTGTGAATCGAAGAACCTGAACAATAACTCTAAACTGGTGTTCTTCAAACTATGCAGTTTTCTCATGGTGCAGAGCACAGCTTTCTTTGCTTTACTTACAAGGGTCATTGCATGCCAATGTGAAAATGAGTTTTGTTGGAAAAAGCCGTATAGCTAAGTATCTAATTTACGACAGGCATCTAAGCATGATTATATGTTCAATTATCTCTTGCTGCTAAGTACCCGCCTTTTCAAAACACAATTGTGTTGCTTTTGCTTAATTAAATTCACATTCAAATCAAGAGAAAAAAAGCGGCGTGTTGCAGACTGTTAAACTGCGTTTGCAAACCAGTGATTGTCTCTGATAACAGTACAGCATCATCTGCTAGTAATAGAATAAAGAGCTCAACACAATCAGTCGTAAATATTGCACCATGCTTACCATTTTGAATTATTTCTATGGCAAGTACATTCATAAACAAAGAAAATAAAACAGGACTGCACACATCACCTTGCTTAACACCACAAGTGCACATGATGAAATCAGTTAGTTTATATACACAACGTATATGAAATTTAACATTATCATAATATACTTTTGATGCAAGTGTAAATCTACCATTTATACCATTTTTAACCAAAACTGACCAAAGAATATTCCTGTTTATGCTATCAAAACTCATTGATTATCAATATATGCAACACATAATTTTCTGTCGAAAGAGAACTGTGCTACCAAAGTAAACATGTCATCAATAGTTGAACAGTTGTTTTCGAACCCTGCTTAATATTCTCCAGTAATTAATGTTGTTTTCTTCAACCCACTCTTGTTAACGATGATAAATAACTGTACTATAAATTTTACTTCTAATATTGCATGATAAAATGTCTCTGCAATTGGTAGGTTGTTGACATCTGTTTTTTCTCCAGAGGAAGCACAACACTTTCTGTCCAAGCGTCAGAAAATATACCTTTCTGAAACAAAGCATTGAAAAATGTGACAAAGAAATCTGCAACACAATCACCTGCATTTTTAAACTACT
>CM031614.1:74551500-74564000 GCA_018398815.1 Conus ventricosus
TTTCTTCTTTGCCTTAACTAGGCTGACCCTGGAGAAAGGTCCAGTGACGGTGAGGAAAGACCCACTGACCACAGGGAAAGTCCTGTTGACAGTGGGAAAGACTACAACTTTGGATTCTCTCTTGAGGGCACATAAGACCGTATGGCGAAAGCTTGGCTGTGTCTGGAGTGGCACTGTCTTCGTCTGTCCGTGGGCAGGGGTGGTTGGGTCTGTGGGGTGTGCTCGGCAGCTGGAGGGTGGTGTTTTTCGCCGGTGGGCTCTGCAGTCATGAAATACGGGCTGATACACCCATGGGGATGCTACTTTAAGGCTGTTATGAGCTGCATCCTGTAGTCTAATTTACCTCTGTTCAGGAGCAGTTATGTCCCTTGATATCTTAATGGAGTGTCCTGTGCGTGCCTGTACCCATCGTCAACACAGCGCAGGCCTCCAAGGGTGGTACAGGACTGCTCTAAAGGCAGGCGAAGACAGTGCTTCTCTGGGTCCTCCCCAGCACCTTCGGGTGTTTCTTTTTCTTCATCCATGTTACAATGCTATATTATAATCCATGTTACAATGCTATATTATAATCCATGTTACAATGCTATGTTATAATCCATGTCAGCGTTTTGAGGCCTGCCATAAATTGGAGCGAGTGTTTGATGTTAAACTGATAATTCATCAAAAATGCCAATCCCCACTGATTATTTCCTTGTTTTGAGGGATCCGAACCGATGAAATCCCGATCTTCAATTCCATGACCTTCCCCTTAGTTGACACACATTTCAGGCCTTTGCACTACCCGTGACCCTGTATTTGCGCCAACTCCAAGAGCCCCAAACAGTCCCATTCCTTTGATTTTCATCTGTCTGCTTGGAACCACCTGGCTTGTACCTTGATGGCTGTATGAAAGAAAACGAGGAGAATCAACTTTCACACACAATGAGAACTATAAAAACAATCCAGTTGCGCCAGTCTATAAATACTCGGCTCATTAAGCAAGGTTTAGGCGCATTACGTTTTGGTGTGCGGCTGCACACAACATTGAACATTAAGCGATGGACGGTCAACTCCAAATTCAAACAATCTACTTTCTAATCTCACTTCTTTCCTTCCAAAATCCGCTTCGTCCTCGAATCAGATCATTGTCGTGAAGGGATGGAGGGTCACATAGGAAAACTGCTGGAATCGTGTGCAGCTGTCACTGAGAATATCGCGCGACCCGCCTTCTGATCGGTGAACGTATCTATTTTTGGCTAGTGCAGAGGCAAAACAGAGGCAAAACAGCGGCAAAACAGAGGCAAAACAGCGGCAAAACAGAGGCAAAACAGCGGCAAAACAGAGGCAAACCAGCGGCAAAACAGAGGCGAAACAGAGGCAAAACAGAGGCCAAACAGCGGCAAAACAGAGGCAAAACAGCGGCAAAACAGAGGCAAAACAGAGGCAAAACAGAGGCAAAACAGCGGCAAAACAGAGGCGAAACAGAGGCAAAACAGCGGCAAAACAGAGGCAAACAGCGGCAAAACAGTGGCAAAACAGCGGCAAAACAGAGGCAAAACAGCCGCAAAACAGCGGCAAAACAGAGGCAAAACAGCGGCAAAACAGAGGCGAAACAGCGGCAAAACAGAGGCAAAACAGAGGCAAAACAGCGACAAAACAGAGGCAAAACAGCGGCAAACAGAGGCAAAACAGAGGCGAAACAGAGGCAAAACAGAGGCGAAACAGACGCAAAACGGAGGCAAAACAGAGGCAAAACATGGCTTGAACATAATTCAGAAAGAGTGAGTCCTCTCTGAGCTCTCCACCTTCAAGACAACATATGTCTTCCTAGTTTTACTGAGGAGGTGTGTTTTTTAGACGGAAATGAGCTGAATTAGACTCTTGACATTGACCGCTCCCTGCCGACTTCCGGTGCAAGAGGCAGCCCGCCGGAGTAGACACTGCACTGCCGCCGAGTCACTTCGGTGGTGTTCAGTGGTTGCCTGTTCTGATCTAACATACGCAGGACACCACCTACTAAGCCCCCAACTGACGGCAGTAATTGCTTCGTCACGGAGCCGGCGTGAGTGAGCTCTCCCTCGGAGGGCGCCACCACGTCCGTCCAACGACAGCCCCCATGGACTCGCCGATACTTGTGACCCTGACGGAATCAAACCAAGGCCACGGACGTGGAGAGGACATCGACACTGAGGTCACCATGAGAGCAGGGCATGAAGGGCCGCAGAAGTTTTACGCTGATCGATGAGGATGAGGATGATGAAGATGATGCTACGGATTTCCATTTCAGTCTGAGACTGCATGACAGGGCTGTGCTCTACGCTTCCTTTCATAATATATCCGGCGTCAACCAGGCCCGAGAGATACAGACACCCGCAGTGTTGGTCAGGAGATTTAAGCAACACTCTCAGAAACGCATCCATTAAGTGGATGAAACTCGACTGTGCGGTCCCAGTCTTCCCAGCTGAGCCCGTAGCAAACTCAACTCAGGGTAGGAGCCGTTCGGGCAGAAGAAATATCCCACATGACTCTGATGGGAATCGAACACACGACCTCCAAACCGGGAGTCCGCGATGCTAACCACTTCGCCACGGCGGCTGGTGGGGGTGATGAATCTTAGCTCAGCGTGCTCCAGGGAGTGGATGGCTCCCATCGACATGACGAAAACTGACACCACATGCTTCTCTCTCTCCCCAAAGGACAAAAAATTCACCCTCCGGGTAGAAAATAGGAACACCCTCAGCTAAGGTACCTCTATCTACCCGGGAGTGAAGCCTGACACAAGGCTAACGGCTCTCAGCTGGGATACCTCTGTCTACCCGGGAGTGAAGCCTGACACAAGACTAACGGCCCTCAGCTAAGGTACCTCTGTCTACCCGGGAGTGAAGCCTGACACAAGACTAACGGCTCTCAGCTGGGATACCTCTGTCTACCGTGAGTGAAGCCTGACACAAGATTAACGTCTATCAGCTAAGGTACCTTTGTCTACCGGGAGTGGAGCCTGACACAAGGCTCACCTGGAATCCCCTCATCAGCAGAATGTAAAATCAGTTTTAAAAATAGAAAAAAAAAATTAAAAAACAGCTGCCGTGGCGAAGTAGTTAGTGTCACAGACTCCGGGCTGGGAGCTCGTGAGTTCGATTCCCATCAATGGATGCGTCTCTGTAAGTGTTGGTCAAATTTCCTGTCCAATATTTGCATGGTGTCCGTGTCTCTCGGGCCTGGTTGACGCTGGAATATACTATGAAAGTGAGCGTTGCGTACAGCTCTGTCATGCAGTCTGTAGTGTACAGCTCTGTCATGCAGTCTGTAGTGTACAGCTCTGTCATGCAGTCTGTAGTGTACAGCTCTGTCATGCAGTCTGTAGTGTACAGCTTTGTCATGCAGTCTGTAGTGTACAGCTCTGTCATGCAGTCTGTAGTGTACAGCTCTGTCATGCAGTCTCAGACCACGACGGAGATCCGTAGCATCATCTTCATCATCCTCGTTCAATAATCAGCGTTTTAAAAAAAAGTCTCAAAACCTGTGGCCCTTCATGCCCTGCTCTCATGGTGATCTCAATTTCGATAGTCTGTCCACATCCACGGCCTTGGTTTGAGTTTCTCGGGGTCACCAGCATCGGACACATTCATGGCGATCGTCGTTGGATGGACGTGGCGGTGTCCTCCGGAAGGAGAGCCCCTTCGCGCTGACTCTGCGACAAAGCAATTACTATCGTCAGTAGGACGCTTAGCTGGTGGTGTCCTTCAGTATGTTGGATCAGATCAGGCCTCACTGAATACCACCCACGTGACTCGGCAGCAGTGCAGTGTCTCCTCCGGTGGGTGGCCTCATGACGACATGACATTCGCTGCTCCCTGTGGATTGCCGGTGCCGGAGCTATGGCGGGACGGGCCAGACATTGGTTGTGAACGAGGGACTGGAACACGCGGCGAGGATGCCATGCCACTGAAGCGACACAGAGCATAGGACAGGAACAACAGATCAGTCAGAAAAGCTTATGATTTGGAACCAAAGAAAGAAAGAAAAAGGCGAGCACAAAGCAGGGAACTCCTGTGGTGATCTTGATCCAAGTTGACCCAGGATCTGCCAGCCCTTACATTGAGCATGCCTCCGACATGTAGCGAACAGCCACCCAACAAACACAGGCAGTTTATCTACAGAACGGAACAATGTCTGAGACTGACCGCAGAAGTTCTGAAGATCATTCCTAGAGATACGCGTGCTGAGGTGTTTACACAGGAAAAGACAACTCGCCTATTATCACTAGAAGAGTCGACAGTGTGAGTGAAAAAAAAAGGCTGGGGGGGGAGGGGGGGGGGGCTGTCGCATCCACTGAACTGCAACTTTCGAGCCGCCACAAATAACAGAATAAAATTATAAAAAACAAAGTCCACATCGAATAACCAAGGCGCTTCAACCGACACACCAATACTCACTGCCAGTCTTTGACCAACGGCTCCAAAAGCTCCAAGACTTCCAGGACTAGTTGCTGGATAGTTTTTTTTTCCTTTTCTTTTCTTGTTTTTTTTCGCTGTCCCATCTTCTGTGCCACCTCAGCGGCAGTGCACCCATCCCGCTCATCCTCACACCCCGTCCACAGCCACAGCCTGGCTCTGCCCGGCCCGCCACAGCCCCAGGACCGGCAATCCATAAGGAGCAGTCAATGTCAAGCTGTTAGGAGGCGACCCACCGGAGGAGACACTGCACTGCTGCCCAGTCACTTCGGTGGTGTTCAGTGGCGCCTGTTCGGATCCAACTACGCAGGACACCACCTACAAAGCCCCCTACTGACGACAATAATTGCTTAGTTTGCTGAGTCGGCGTGAGTGAGCTTTCCTCGGAGGGCGTCACCACGTAGTCGCTGGATACTCTTGTGGTTCTCACCATTCCGGGGGTTGGTGGAAGGGATGAGTCGTCTGAGGCAAACCTGAAGTTCTTCATCCTTCAAGCCCTGACTACGGACTCCCTTCCCCCTCCCCCCCCCCCCCCCCCCCCCCCCAATCCCCTCCCCTCCCCATCTGGATCAGAACTGTTCCAGCTCCCATGGTAGCACTTTCTGCTAGGTCTGTTGCCATTGGCTACATTTCCAGACACTACCTGACCAAAGCATGTGTCATGTCTGCAGTCCCCTTAAATACTGGACCAGAATGTCTTCCTTAGGAAC
Source organism: Conus ventricosus (assembly GCA_018398815.1). NCBI lineage: Eukaryota > Metazoa > Mollusca > Gastropoda > Neogastropoda > Conidae > Conus > Conus ventricosus. Next base: position 74,556,644 of record CM031614.1, read on the forward strand.
TGTAGTAGGACTCTTTCCACAGAGCGTTCAGAGACCAGATCGATGAAGAGCACAACTTGAACGTGCAGGGCATTAGTCAGGCACAGCAGACCCTCATTACAGGTCAGACGTGGTGCCGGTGTCGTTATAATACTGTCGCTCATAAAATCGTGTCGCAGCGACAGTATTTCCCGGGAAATACTGCAGCTGGTTCATGAAAAATTATCGCTGAGCGACTTAATTTCATAAAGATTGGTCGCGCGACAGGATTTTACGAGAAATGTCCATAAAATCGTGTCGCTGCTTAAAAATAAAATCATGTCGCAGCGACAGCATTTCATGTTAAAAAAAAATTGCTGCCGTAGAAAAGTTGTCGCTCTGAGACAGCATTTCCCGTTAAAAAAAAAACGACGTCGAAGACATGTTCGGTCTCTGCCCTCAACTGTACCCCACCTCCCTCTCTCATGGTTTTACGTTTCAGTTGCCCCATTGTCTTTCTGTCTATGATTTTTTTTTTTGTGTCTGCTTGACTGTCGGCCTATCTTTCTGTCTCTATTTGTTTTTCTCGCTCATTCTCTCTATGTATCGCCCTCCCTCTATCTGTTTGACTCTCTTTAGTTTCACTCTGTCCATCACACTGTCAGTTGGTCTCTGCCTCCCCCCCCCCCCCCTCTCTCTCTCTCTCTCTCTCTCTCTCTCTCTCTCTCTCTCTCTCTCTCCCCTCTCTCCGGACGTGCAGGTATGTGTGCGAGTATGTGGAGAGAGCGCGACGGTGTGTGTGTGTGTGTGTGTGTGTGTGTGTGTGTGTGTGTGTGTGTGTGTGTGTGTGTGTGTGTGTTGTGTGTGTGTGTGTGTGTGTGTGTGTGTGTGTGTGTGTGTGTTGTGTTGGTGTGTGTGTGTGTGTGTGTGTGTGTGTGTGTGTGTGTGTGTGTGTGTGTGTGTGTGTATGTGTGTGTGTGTGTGTGTGTGTGTGTGTGTGTGTGTGTGTGTGTGTGTGTGTGTGTGTGTGTGTGGACCCTGAAACAACTGCATTCATGCTCAGATATATTTGATTCATTTGTCCATAATCACGCAATCTCTCTCTCTCTCTCTCTCTCTCTCTCTCTCTCTCTCTCTCTCTCTCTCTCTCTCTCTCTCTCTCTCTCTCTCTCTCCTAGGATACCCCAGCTATCACTTTACATACCCCACCCACTCTGAACATCTTCTCGTGGGACGATACTCTTTCCCTAGACAATTGAATAGAACCCTTAAGACTTCTCCCACAAACCCTGCAAGTTACACAATAATCTCTTTGTAGAAGTGCATGTGCGTGTTTCAGTTTGTTTGTGTATGCCCGCGCATGCGCGTTTACGTGTTCCACGTGTGTGTGTGTGTGTGTGTGTGTGTGTGTGTGTGTGTGTGTGTGTGTGTGTGTGTGTGTGTAAGAGAGAGAGAGAGAGAGAGAGAGAGAGACTATGCACAGACGCATGTACACACGCATGCGTGGGCACACACGCACACAAAGTCACACATATACATTTCCTCACTCATGCACTCCCTTACAGTACAGGAGGGACACAAAACTATTGAAGGAGGTATGATAGGTCAGAGATGGATGGGTCAGAGATGAGGTCAAAGCCGAGGGAACAAATCATATAATTATTCCCATAATATTACATAATAGGGTGACAGGGCTTTGTGAATGTCGGTATGGATAGTCATGGGAAGACAACGAGAGACACGAAATCGTATAACAGCCGCACTCTTATATTATGGATATCCTAATTCATTCATGCTACACCCAACTCTTAAAACTCCTTTCCTTCTACCTCAAATGTCTCCGAATTTCCATGGCATTATAGTATACTTACTATAAGTTGCAGCTTTTGGACTGCTCATTATCAATAGGCCTAAATAGAGTACGACGAACAAAGAGAAATAATTATGACAATGATATTTGAGAAATTTGCGATACTAGCTATTTAACCGCTTCGACCTTATTGGACTATGTGACCTTTTTACTTCTTAACTTCGCGGCACCACAAAACGAACACATGTCTTTCATCTTGGTCACAAGGAACTTCATCTTTTGAAAATTTCGGTTCTGTCTTCTACCGCAAGACTTCAGAGGTTCAAGATCCAGCTTTGTCGGCAGTGCGTGCGTGCGTGCGTGCGTGCGTGCGTGCGTGCGTGCGTGCGTGCGTGCGTGTGTGTGTGTGAGTGTGTGAGTGTGTGTGCGCGCGCGCGTGCGCGTGTGTGGCATCCACTTGTTTAGAAGAAACATATCCAAATATTGACGATGCTTTGAATGTTTCTTTTTGTTTTCGAACATTAATTCGTTTGTCTTTTTTTTAAAGAACCCCCCAAAACAAAAGATAATTTATATAAATGTGTTATGTTTCACATTTTGAACATATTATTATGTTTATTATTTATTATTATATTTAGGCTTTAGGTGCCTTAAAACGAGCGTAATGTAAGAAAACCCATTTTGAACGTTACGTTCTGCATTTTTTCTGCGTGTGTTATTTAATTAAACTAGACAGAAGCTTTAGAAAAGAAATGGGTGATCCTTTCAACCAAATACTATGTTAATTAATTTCAAATCACGGCTTCCTTGAAGCTTTGAATGCCTTAAAAGGACTGCAGTAAAACAAAGTCAAATGATGCCTGAAACTCTGCATTATGGCCCCTGGTAACTTTAGGTTACTTGTGACTAAAATGGGTTACTTTGACTCGTTTGTAAATTCATGCAAGACAACTGAAACTGTCTGTTCTGCGATTTGGCTTGTCTTAGCTATTAGACTCTATTATGTTTGTGTTTCTGTTCTGACAATTAAGGATAATCATTTACTCTTTAAGTTTAGTTTATGAATGTGTTGAGACCTTAGGTGCCTTTAAATGGATTATCGAACAAGCTCACACATCTTGTATGGCCAACATAAAAAAATATTGTTTTGGGTTTATGAATAATGCGTGTCGGTTAATATAGGCCCGTGGCCCAATATTTACCACTCCCTGGTCCATTTAACACGAAATGATGTCTAAAGTTGGCTTCCTTTTCTTTAAGAATTTAATGATTTCTTATACAGAACTTTCTGAAATAAAGATAGCCATTTGATGGCTGTACTATATGAAGTTCCTATGGAAAGCTTTACAAATAATTAACCTCGAGTTGAAGTAAATTTAGTGACGGAGGAAGGGCTGCATTTCTTAGGGGTTCTTACTTACCCAATCTTCCCCTACTTTCGTTGTTCTGAATGTCCTAGGCCTACAATATTGATAAAAACATCACATTTCACATCACACACACACACACGCACGCACGCACGCACGCACGCACACACACACACACACACACACACACACACACACACACAAATTTAGTGGTGGGTACAATGGGAAAACGTTCAAACAAGTCTCCTCCTCGTCTAGGGAGATTGAAAGCTTAATCCATAGATTCCGTTTGAACGCGTTGAAAACAAAATATTGTCATAATGTTAAATGGATGTGTGGGAAATCCTTAAATGTCAGTCATTTGCTGATTCAATGCCCAAGAGCAAGAGAGCTCCTAAGACATTCGGGTATTGATGGTTATACTGATGGATCGACTTCATTGCCTTTACCATATATTGCAAACATTTACTCTGTTCTTGACTCAGTTTGTACGTGTTTGTTAAATAGTTCAATTGGTCCTTATCTGTAGATCTTATCACTTCTCACTTAGAATTGTCAAGGTGGAAGAGGGATGGGGGGTGAGGGGGAGGGGGGAGGGGAGAGCAGGGGATGTCATATTCTATCGTTAATGGAAAAATACACTTCATCACTTCCATACTTCATTCACCCACACATAAACTGTCTGAATCACTATAGTGGAAGGACATTAAACCGACGACAACACACACACACGAATGGAAATTTGACTTTCGTCAAAAACATTTATGATAAAAAATCACTTGCGACAATTTTTCATTCCAGGGTAGGCTGCATTATTTTCTGTGATATGTTGACGCTCAACAGCGGCGACGTTTTTTTACTAAGCAGAAAAAATCGTCGCTGTGAAATATTAACGCTGCGACCATATTTCACGGGAAATGTTAACGCTAGCAGTAAGATTTCACGTGAAAATGTGTCGCAAGCGACAGCATTCACTGAGTACAATATTTCACAGTGTCCTGTCGCAAAAAGCTGTCGCAAAATTTCGAGCGACAGTATTTTATGGACAGCTACAATATTCTATAGGACATTTTTCGTGAAAATTTGTAGCGCGACAATTTTTTTCCAGAAAATAGTGTCGCTGCAACAATATTTCACGTGAAATGCGATCGCTGCGATACAATTCCACGGCGACAGCATTATATACGACACCGGCAGTGGGTTTCCCTTCCCTGTGACGTCATGGCCAATGAGAAGGCTGAGAAACTCTCCAGGTTTTCACCCAACACACATTTTGCACCGAACATGAGAAGTGGTTTCTCGTTCTTCGTTTTCCTTGTCCTAAATATTGTTTGTTTCTGCCTGAAGAAGACCCAAGAGGTCGAAACACATTGTTTTTTTTTCTGTGATCTGCCTGTATTGTCTTTTTAAAATTTGCTTCAATTTCCGCTCAGTCATCTCGCTTTGAAACTCACTCTCCAGGGCGGGTTGGAACACACTGTCTCTCTTTCCTTTTTCTTTTCTTTTTTTTTCTTTTTTAGAACAATTGGATGCAGAAGCATTCTCTACTTACGAACTTTAAAGACAAAGCTTCCCATCCACTAACTAAAAGCACAACGCATCAAACACATCCAACTGTTACAATAATCCAATCTAATTCGCAAATGTACGATAGTCTGCAAATAGTTATTTTTATCTGGTACATTTCATGATATTCTGATATGGATACCATTTTTCACGAAATCCTGTGATCTGCATTTCCATACCGTGGATATATTTTTCGATTTCATAAAGTGTTCTTTAGCTCATTCAAAAAATACTGGGGGCGGGGGGGGGGGGGTAGGTTTGATCTTATTAATTTTACACTTATATATGAAATATTCAGCAAACAGGATAATTTGATCAAAGCCTTCGTCCGTTTTTATTTGTTCAGCATTTCCAAATAATAGCCATTCTATATTTAATTTGATTCTGCCACTGTTTTTGCAATTTTCTCTCAGTATTCTCTCTAGTTCGCTCCAAATACTGCGAACAAAATTGTTATGCCATACGTAATGTTGTATTGAATCCTTCTCTGTCTCACAAAATGAACATTTATCACTATTAGTTATACCCATTTTCTCCAACATACTATTTGAGACAAGAATAATATGGCATATTCTGATCTGAAACCATCTGAGTTTGACTTTGACTCCTTTAATTTTTCTGATTTGTTTTAGGGTCTTTTCCCAGTCTATCGCAAACCCTAGTTCGTGCTCCCTCTGACCAAATGAGTTAAATATCAAATATCATTACCTCTTCCAAGAGAGCATTGTAGTAACCTTTTGACCCTTTAATTACATTTGATACAACTTGCAGTGCTTTTGTCGTTTGATTGCATTCCCCATTATATCCCCATACGTTCTTTCTTCAAATAGCTTTTTATTGACCGAACACATCCCACATATATTCAAGATAATTTACGTTAGTGTTATATTTTTACGTTCTTTCTTCAAATAGCTTTTTATTGACCGAACACATCCCATATATATTCAAGATAATTTACGTTAGTGTTATATTTTTTGCACAATCTGTTATAATGCAAGAAGTCTCCATTTTCGTCAATGGCATCTCTTACCACACAAAAAAAATCCGTTTCCTTATCCAGTTTATAAAGCAAAAAAACACCGTTACCTCCCCTGACTTGATCAGGTCTCTCTGTCTTCCTCTTCGTCAGACATGGAGCAGTCGGCCTCTCCTCTCTCTCCTGCACAGTGATGGAGCAGTCGGCCTCTCCTCTCTCTCTCCTGCACAGTGATGGAGCAGTCGGCCTCTCCTCTCTCCTGCACAGTGATGGAGCAGTCGGCCTCTCCTCTCTCTCCTGCACAGTGATGGAGCAGTCGGCCTCTCCTCTCTCTCTCTCTCTCTCTCTCTCCCCTCTCTCTCTCTCTCTCTCTCTCTCTCTCTCTCTCTCCTGCACAGTGATGGAGCAGTCGGCCTCTCCTCTCTCTCTCTCTCCTGCACAGTGATGGAGCAGTCGGCCTCTCCTCTCTCTCCCTCTCTCTGCACAGTGATGGAGCAGTCGACCTCTCCTCTCTCTCTCTCTCTCTCTCTCTCTCTCCTGCACAGTGATGGAGCAGTCAGCCTCTCCTCTCTCTCCTGCACAGTGATGGAGCAGTCGGCCTCTCCTCTCTCTCTCTCCTGCACAGTGATGGAGCAGTCAGCCTCTCCTCTCTCTCCTGCACAGTGATGGAGCAGTCGGCCTCTCCTCTCTCTCCTGCACAGTGATGGAGCAGTCGGCCTCTCCTCTCTCTCTCCTGCACCGTGATGGAGCAGTCGGCCTCTCCTCTCTCTCCTGCACAGTGATGGAGCAGTCAGCCTCTCCTCTCTCTCCTGCACAGTGATGGAGCAGTCGGCCTCTCCTCTCTCTCCTGCACAGTGATGGAGCAGTCGGCCTCTCCTCTCTCTCTCCTGCACAGTGATGGAGCAGCCAGCCCGCGCTGCAGGACCACATGGATGGCTCGTCTTCACCAGGACGTTCCACGGGACAGTGTCCAGCAAGTTAGACCCAGCCCCGTCAGTCACCGTCTTCACGCTCTTCATCTCTCAGTGCCACCCCTGCTTCGGTACCAAGTCATGATCTCACAGTGCCACCCCTGCTTCGGTACCAAGTCATGATTTCAGTGCCACCCCTGCTTCGGTACCAAGTCATGATTTCAGTGCCACCCTGCTTCGGTACCAAGTCATGATTTCAGTGCCACCCCTGCTTCGGTACCAAGTCATGATTTCAGTGCCACCCCTGCTTCGGTACCAAGTCATGATTTCAGTGCCACCCCTGCGTCGGTACCAAGTCATGATTTCAGCGCCACCCCTGCTCCGGTACCAAGTCATGATCTCACAGTGCCACCCCTGCTTCGGTACCAAGTCGTGATCTCACAGTGCCACCCCTGCTTCGGTTCCAAGTCATGATCTCACAGTGCCACCCCTGCTTCGGTTCCAAGTCATGATCTCACAGTGCCACCCCTGCTCCGGTACCAAGTCATGATCTCACAGTGCCACCCCTGCTCCGGTACCAAGTCATGATCTCACAGTGCCACCCCTGCTTCGGTACCAAGTCATGATCCCACAGTGCCACCCTGCTCCGGTACCAAGTCATGATCTCACAGTGCCACCCCTGCTTCGGTTCCAAGTCATGATCTCACAGTGCCACCCCTGCTTCGGTTCCAAGTCATGATCTCACAGTGCCACCCTGCTTCGGTTCCAA
>CM031614.1:74571500-74624000 GCA_018398815.1 Conus ventricosus
AAATATATGGGAGGGAAAAATCTGTTTATCGTTTGATCAGAAGTTGAGAACATTTAATTCGTAGTGTTTTTAGTGGGGAAAATATACAGGAAAAACAGCGTGAAAAAATATCATTCTGTTTGTTTTTGTTGTTTTTTTAACAGTACAATGATCCGAATAAACACACAGAATGCAATCTGTTTAATCTATTGACTACGAAGTTCCAACACAGCTGATTCTAAATATTTCTACTGTATTTGAGTCAGGGAAAATCTTAACTGTCAGAAGAATTGACAAATATCTCACTTTCTATAATTTCAACAGTATATATCAGAGAAAACGTAGAAAAAGAAGCTAGTTAACAATCGACAAAAGAACTTCGAAGAATGTCTAGTACTCAATATTTTCACGGTGCGTTGGTAGGAGAAATGTATATTTACTTTACTGTCTGCAGACTTCAGAAATATCGCATTTCCAATATTTTTGCAATTTATTTGTCAGAGGCACCGCATGGAAATAAGTCTTTAAATTATCCACGACCGTGCTCAGAAACATCTAAATCTAAAATTTTACAGTATGTTAGTAAGAGTTCAGTTTGGTCAGCACAGCTGGAAAAAAAATAATAATTTTCAACACTTTTCTTGAAAGAGATGGGAAAATGCAAATATAAGTTATTTAAGTTCTGTCCACAATGCTGAGAACTAGCGAGTTCACAGTTGACATATGATTTGTTGGCGGGGGAAATATTGAACCCATCGACAACAAGGTTCAGAAACAGGTCATTTTCAGTATATTTAGAGTGCATTCGTTGAGGGAGAAATATATAATTTCTTCTTAATTTCTTGAATACAAAGTCAAGAACATTTTCACAATATGCTGGTCAGGGGAAATTATACACACAAAAAAATCTGTTCAACACAAAGACAGTTAGGAAACTTCTAATTCGTCTAATTCTCAAGCCTTCAACAGTGTATTTCTCGGAGGAATAAATCTACATATGTACATCCATCTATCTATCTATCTATCTATCTATCTATCTATCTATCTATCTATCTATCTATCTATCTATCTGTCTATCTATGTAAGTATCCACTCATCCATCCATCTATGTATCTACCTTTCTACCTACCTGTCATATCTATGTACCTGTCTGTCTGTCTGTCTGTCTGTCTGTCTGTCTATCTATCTATCTATCTATCTATCTGTCTGTCTGTCTGTCTGTCTGTCTATCTATCTATCTATCTGTGTGTGGGGGATGGGGGGTAGGATTGTTTAACGGGGAAAAAAACGTGTTCCTCTTTACAGCTAAATATCTGATTAGTTTAACGTGAATGTAGTCAAGGTGGCTCAATGTCACAATATCGATTTATTTCATCAGTAGAAATACGAACAAAAATGATATGCGAAAATGAAGATATCACGGCGCATCTATAATTATGTTGAAAATATATTTTTCTTTGCATGAGGACAGGAAATTTCCTCTGACTAGCAAAAAACAAAACTTTGTGAGATTCCTATTGACACTGCACACACATTTGGTTTTAGGCCACGACTTCCATCGAACCCTGGCTGGGACCACCATGTCTCAAACAGCAGTCTGCGGCAAATCCAACCCAACTAAAATTGGTTGTAGGTCGAGTCTGGATATATATGAATCATGGAAATTGTGGCAATCTTGTTAGGACTCCCCTACCCCCCACCCCCAAAGAAAAAAAGAAGAAAAAAAGAAAAAGAAAGAAAGAAAGAAATCCCTCAACGATGCGTATATTGTCCACTTCTCTATGGGATTGGAGTCATCTGTTTTAAAATTCCAGGAATCTGGTTTACCAGTGATGGTGATTACAGAACTGTTCAAATGTAAAATGCACAGCAGAATAAAATGATGTGAAGCATTTGTGTAACACTGGGGTACGAAGACTACTTGCCCCTCTAGATAAGAATGGTGATTTTACTGTAATAAGTTTATGAACATTCATTCATGTATGTTTTTTGGTATTTTACCTACCAGATAATTTTTAAGACATTGCAAAGTTATGGTTATCAGCTTGTATGGAAGAAGAAGCAGTTCAGGATAAGTGGAAGAATCGCACACAAGAGTAGACCAAAACGACCGCCTAGGACTGCCAGATATGAAAACGTTCACCCCTTCATTAAAATCAAAGAACAGCCAGAGTTTGAAAACAATATCGAACAACACCCCCGACAGAGAATGAAACACCATGGAATCACACCATGGGGAATAGGGTCTTGAACTATACTGAACAATACCACTGGAACAACACATGGTACTGACCGAGTCTGGGATAGCATTGGACAGTGCCACTGATCATGTCTGGAACACCACTGGGTAATGCCATGAACAGAACATGAAAACCAAACAGGACAACACAACTGCCAGTGTCTGGAACGACACTTGATAAATGTCACTTATAAGGTCTGGAACAAAACAAAGCCTCAGACAGGATCTCTGACGACACAGAACAATGTCATATTGACGAGGAGGGGGCAACCACTGGACAATGCTAATTAATGTCATGGTATGGAATGACATCAACATGCCACCAGGCAGAATCTGGAACAACTGGAGTGAATGTCATCACAGGATCTGGAACAAAATGGCACTGATCAAGATGGGCCGATATGAGACAAAGCTGAACAGAATGGCACTGATCAAGATGGGCCGGTATGAGACAAAGCTGAACAAAATGGCACTGATCAAGATGGGCCGGTATGAGACAAAGCTGAACAAAATGGCACTGATCAAGATGGGCCGGTATGAGACAAAGCCGAACAAAATGGCACTGATCAAGATGGGCCGGCATGAGACAAAGCTGAACAAAATGGCACTGATCAAGATGGGCCGGTGTGGGACAAAGCCGATATGGAGTGGCATGGGATAATGCCAGTCACGGGGTATGGAATGACATGAAATAATATCAATGACAGGGTATGAATGACATGGAATAATGCCACTGACATGGTTGGAACGACATGGGATAATGCAGCTCACAGTGTATGAATGACATGGGATAATGTCACTGAGACGGTATGGAATGACATGGGATAATGTCACTGAGACGGTATGGAATGACATGGGATAATGCCACTCACAGGGTATGGAATGACATGGGATAATACCACTGACGGGGTATGGAATGACATACGATAATGCCACTGACAGGGCATTGAATGACATGGGATAATACCACTGACGGGGTATTGAATGACATGGGATAATGCCACTGAGACGGTATGGAATGACATGGGATAATGCCACTGACAGGGTTTTGAATGACATGGGATAATGCCAATGACAGGGTATGGAATGACATGGGATAATGCCACTGACAGGGTATGGAATGACATGGGATAATGCCACTGACAGGGTATGGAATGACATGGGATAATGCCACTTACAGGGTATGGAATGAAATGGGATAATACCACTGACAGGGTATGGAATGACATACGATAATGCCACTGACAGGGTATGGAATGACATGGGATAATGCCACTTACAGGGTATCGAATGACATGGGATAATACCACTGACAGGGTATGGAATGACATACGATAATGCCACTGACAGGGTATGGAATGACATGGGATAATACCACTGACAGGGTATGGAATGACATGGGATAATGTCACTGACAGGGTGTGGAATGACATGGGATAATGCCACTGACAGGGTATGGAATGACATAAAATAATACCATTCACAGGGTAAGGAATGACATGGGATAATCCCAATGACAGGAATTGGAATGTCATAGGATAACCCAATGATAGGATATGGATTTACATGGGATAATGCCATTCACAAGGTATGGCATCACTTTGCATTACGTCACTATCATGGTATGGCATAATAAGGGACGAGGCCATTAACAACGTATGGAATAGTATGGGATAATGCCACTAAGACGGTATGGAATGGTATGGGATACTGCCTCTAAGAGGGTATGGAATGGTATGGGATAATGCCACTAAGACGGTATGGAATGGTATGGGATACTGCCTCTAAGAGGGTATGGAATGGTATGGGATAATGCCACTAAGACGGTATGGAATGGTATGGGATAATGCCACTAAGACGGTATGGAATGGTATGGGATAATGCCACTAAGACGGTATGGAATGGTATGGGATACTGCCTCTAAGAGGGTATGGAATGGTATGGGATAATGCCACTAAGAGGGTATGGAATGGTATGGGATAATGCCACTAAGACGGTATGGAATGGTATGGGATACTGCCTCTAAGAGGGTATGGAATGGTATGGGATAATGCCACTAAGAGGGTATGGAGTGGTATGGGATAATGCCACTAAGAGGGTATGGAATGGTATGGGATAATGCCACTAAGACGGTATAAAATGGTATGGGATAATGCCACTAAGAGGGTATGGAAATACATGCGATAACGCCACTAACAGGGTATGGAATGGCATGGGATAATGCCGCTAATAGGGTATGGAATGTCATGGGATAATGCCACTGACAGGGTATTGAATGACATGGGATAATGCCACTGACAGGATATGGAATGACATGGGATAATGCCACTGACAGGGAGTGGAGTGACATGGGATAATGCCACTCACAGGCTATGGAATGACATGGGATAATGCCACTCAGGGCTATGGAATGACATGGGATGATGCCACTGACAGGGAATGGAATGCCATGGGATAATGCCACTCAGGGCTATGGAATGACATGGGATGATGCCACTCAGGGCTATGGAATGACATAGGATAGTGCCACTGACAGGGAATGGAATGATATAGGACAATGCCACTGACTGGGAATGGAATGACATTGGATAATGCCACTGGCATGGTATGAAAATACATGGGATAATGCCATCGAGAGAAAATGGAATGGCATGGGATAATGTTACTAACAGGTTGTGGGATTACATAGGATAATGTCATTGACAGGGCATGAAATTACACTGCATAATGTCACTGACAGAGTTTGAAATTACATGGGATAATGTCACGGACAGGATATGGAATGACATAGGATTATACCACCGGCAGTGTATGGAATGATATGGGATAATGCCACTGATAGGATATGGAATGACATCGAATAATGTAACTGACAGGGTATTGACCGACATGGGATAATGTCACTGACAGAGCATGAATTGACATGGATAATACCACTGACAGGGTGTGGAATGACATGAGATAATGCCACTGGCAGGGTACGAAACGATATGGGATAATGCCACTGACAGGGTATGGAATGATATGGATAATGCCACTGACCGGGTATGGAATGATATGGGATATTGTCACTGACAGGGTATCGAATGACATGAGGACAATGCCACTGACAGTGTTTAGAATGGGATATTGCCACTGACAGGGTATGGAATGACATGGGATAATATCACTGACAGGGTATGGAATGACATGGGATAATGCCCCTGACAGGGTATGGAATGACAAGGGATAATGCCACTGACAGGGTATGGATTGACATGGGATATTGCCACTGACAGGGTATGGAATGACATGGGATAATGCCACTGACAGGGTATGGAATGACATGGGATAATGCCACTCACAGGTATGGAATGACATACGATAATGCCACTCACAGGGTATGGAATGACATAGGATAATGTCACTGACAGGGTATGGAATGACATGGGATAATGCCACTGACAGGGTATGGAATGACATGGGATAATGCCACTGACAGGGCATGGAATGACATAGGATAATGTCACTGACAGGGTATGGAATGACATGGGATATGCCACTGACAGGGTATGGAATGACATGGGATAATGCCAATGACAGGGTATGGAATGACATGGGATAATGTCACTGACAGGGTATGGAATGACATGGGATAATGTCACTGACAGGGTATGGATTGACATGGGATATTGCCACTGACAGGGCATGGGAAAGACATGGGATAATGCCACTGACAGGGTATGGAATGACATGGGATAATGCCACTGACAGGGCATGGAATGACATGGGATAATGCCACTGACAGAGTATGCAATGACATGGGATAATGCCATTGACTGGGTGTAGAATGACATGGGATAATGTCACTGACAGGTTATGGAATGACATGGGATAATGCCACTGACATGGCGTGGATTGACATGGGGTAATGTCACTGACATGGTATGGAATGACATGGGATATTGCCACTGACATGATATGGAATCACATGGGATATTGCCACTGACAGGGTATGGAATGACATGGATATTGCCAATGACAGGGTATTGAATGACATGGGATATTGCCAATGACAGGTATAGAATGACATATATAATTCAATTCACAGGTATGGAATGGCATGGGATAATGCCACTGTCAGGGTATTGAATGACGTAGGATAATGCCAATGACAGGGTATTGAATGACATACGATAATGCCAATGACAGGGTATTGAATGACATAGGACAATGCCACTGTCAGGGTGCTGAATGACAGGATAATGCCACTGACAGGGTATGGAATGACATGGGATAATGCCACTGACAGTGAGTGGAGTGACATGGGATAATGCCACTGACAGTGAGTGGAGTGGCATTGGATAATGCCACTGACAGGATATGGCACAAGGGCACTGAGAGGGTGTGCAATGACATGAGATAATGCCAATGACACGGCACTAAACCACGTGCGATAAAATATTACTGACATGGTATGGAATGACATAGGATAATCCCACTAACTGGGTGTAGAATGACATGGGATATACCACTGACTCGGTGTAGAATGACATGGGATAATACCACTGACTGGGTGTAGAATGACATGGGATAATGCCACTTACAGGCATGGAATGACATGGGATAATACCACTGACAGGGAATGGAATGATATGGGATCATGTAACTGACTGGATGTAGAATGACATGAGATAATACCACTGACTGGGTGTAGAATGACATGGGATAATACCACTGACTGGGTGTAGAATGACATGGGAAAATACCACTGACAGTCATGGAATGACATGGGATAATACCACTGACAGGGTATGAAATGACATGGGATCATGCCACTGACTGGTGTAGAAGGACATGGGATAATGCCACTGACAGGCATGGAATGACATGGGATAATGACACTGACTGGTGTAGAATGACATGGGATAATGCCACTGACAGGACATAGAATGACATGGATAATGCCACTGACTGGGTGTAGAATGACATGGGATAATGCCACTGACAGGGCATGGAATGACATGGGATAATGCCACTGACTGCGTGTAGAATGACATGGGATAATGCCACTGACAGGGTAAAGGAATGACACGGGATAATGCCACTGACAGGGAATGGAATGACATGGGATAATGCCACTGACAGGGTATGGAATGACATGGGATAATACCACTGACAGGGCATGGAATGACATGGGATAATGCCACAGACTCGGTGTAGAATGACATGGGATAATGCCACTAACAGGGTATAGAATGACATGGAAAAGTGCCACTCACAGACTATGGAATGAGATGGGATAATGTCACTCACAGGCTATGGAATGACATGGGATAATGCCACTGACTGGGTTGGAATGACATGGGATAATGCCACTGACAGGGTATGGAATAATGTGGGTTAATGCCACTGACAGGGTATGGAATAACGTGGGATAATGCCACTCACAGGCTATGGAATGACATAGGATTGTGCCACTGACAGGGAATGGAATGACATGGGGATGATGCCTCCGACAGGGTATGGATTGACGTGGAATAATGCCATTGAGAGGAAGTGGAATGGCATGGGATAATGTTACTAACAGGTTGTGGAATTACATAGGATAATGTCACTGACAGGGTATGAAATAACATCGGATCATGTAACTGACTGGGCGTAGAATGATATGGGACAATGCCACTGACATAGTATGGAATGACATGGGATAATGCCACTGACATAGTATGGAATGACATAGGATACTGAAACTGACGGAACTGGAATGGCATGGGTTAATGTTACTAACAGGCTCTGGGTTTACATAGGATAATGTCACTGACAGGGCATGAATTGACATGGGATAATATCATTGACAGGGTCTGAAATGACATGGGATAATGTTACTGGCAGGGTATCGAATGACATCGGATGTCACTGACAGCGTATAGAATAATATAGGATAATGCCACTGGTAGGATATGGAATGACATGGGATAATGTTACTGACAGTGTATGGAATGACATAGTATTCCACTGGCAGGGTTTGGAATGACATGGGATAATGCTACTGACAGGGTGTGAATAAAATGGGATAATACCACTGACAGTGTATCGAATGACATTGGATAATGCCACTGACGGGTATGGAATGACATGGGATAGTGCCACTGACAGGGTGTGGAATGACATGGGATAATGCCACTGTCGGGGTACGGAATGACATGGGATAGTGCCACTGACAGGGTGTGGAATGACATGGGATAATGCCACTGTCGGGGTACGGAATGACATGGGATAGTGCCACTGACAGGGTGTGGAATGACATGGGATAATGCCACTGTCGGGGTACGGAATGACATGCGATAGTGCCACTGACAGGGTGTGGAATGACATGGGATAATGCCACTGTCGGGGTACGGAATGACATGGGATAATGCCACTGGCATGGTATAAATGACATGGGGTAATGCTACTGACAGAGTACGAATGACATGGAATAATACCACTGACATGATATGAATGACATGGGAAAATGCCACTGACATGATATGAATGCCATGGGATAATGCCACTGACATCATATGAATGACATGGAATAATGCCACTGACATGATATGAATGACATGGGATAATGCCACTGACATCATATGAATGACATGGGATAATGCCACTGACATGATATGAATGCCATGGAGTAATGCAGATGACAGTGTATGGAATGACATAGGATAATGCAACTGAAACTGACCGGATATGGAATGACTATTATAATGCCATTGACAATATATGGAATGACATAGGATAATGGCAATGACAGGGTATGGAATGACATGGGCTATTGCCAATGACAGGGTATGGAATGACATGGGATAATGCCACTGACAGGGTGTGGAATGACATAGGATAGTGTCAGTGACAGGGCATGGAATGACACGGATAATGTCACCGTCAGGGTATGGAATGACATAAGACAATGCCACTGACGTGGCATAAATTGACATGGGATAATGTCACCGACAATATATGGAATGGCATCAGATAATGCCACTGACAGGATATGGAATGACATAAAATTGTGCCATTCACAAGGTATGGAAGTACATCGTATAATGCCATCGTCAGGATATGAAACGACATGTGACAATGCAACTGTCGGGTATGAAATGACATGAGATAATGTCACTGACAGGGAATACAATGTCATGGCATAAAGCCATTGAAAAAATACAAGATACTGTCACTGTCACTATATAGAATGACACGGATCATGGCTGTGACATGGTAGGGAATGACATGAGATAATGTCACTGACAGGACATGGAATGACATGGGATAATGCCACTATCAGGGTATGGAATGGCATGGGATAATACTTCTGTCAGGGCATGGAATGACATGGGGTAATGCCAATAATAGGGTATGGAATGACATGGGATAATGCCACTATCAGGGTATGGAATGGCATGGGATAATACTTCTATCAGGGCATGGAATGACATGGGATTATGCCACTAACAGGGTATGGAATGACATGGGATCATGCCACTAACAGGGTATGGAATGACATGGGATAATGCCATTGACAGGGTATGGAATGACATGGGATAATGCCACTGACGGGGTATGGAATGACATGGGATAATGCCATTGACAGGGTATGGAATGACATGGGATAATGCCACTGACAGGGTATGGAATGACATGGATAATGCCACTAACAGGGTATGGAATGACATGGGTGAATGCCACTGACAGGGTACGGAATGACATGGGATAATGCCACTGCCAGGGTATGGAATGACATGGGATAATGGCACTGACAGGGTATGGAATGACATGGGATAATGCCACTAACAGGGTATGGAATGACATGGGTGAATGCCACTGACAGGGTACGGAATGACATGGGATAATGCCACTGACATGGCATTGAATGACAGGGGATAATGCAACTGACAGGGTATGGAATGACATGGGACAATGCCACTGACAAGTTATGGAATGGCATGAGATAATGACAATGACAGGGTATAGAATGACATGGGATAATGCCTGTGACTAGGTATTGAATCACATGGGATAATGCAACTGACAGGGTATGGAATGACATGGGACAATGCCACCGACAAGGTATGGAATGACAATGGATGTCATTGACAGGGTATTGAAGTACATCGGAAATTGCCACTGTCAGTGTATGAAAGGACATGCAATGCCACTGACAGGGAATAGATTGTCATGGCATAATGCCATTGAAAACAAATGAGATAATGTCACTGACAGGACATTAAATGACAGGGTATAATGCCACTGACATGGTATAGAATGACACTGGGTGATGCTAATGACAGGGTGTGGAATCACATGGGATAATGGCATTGACAAGATAAGTAATGACATGGGATGATGCACCTGAGAGAATATGGAATGACATGGAATAATGCCACTGACAGGGTATGGAATAACACGGGACAATGCCGCTGTCATGGTTTGGACTGACACGGGATAATGTCACTGACAGTATAGGGAATGACATGGGATAATGCCTCTGTCAGCTTATGGAATGCAACTGACAGGGTATGAGTTAACATGGGATATTTCCACTCAGAGGGGATGGAATGGCATGGGAAAAGGCCACTGACATGAAATGGAAGGACATGAGATAATGCCACTGGCACGGTATTGAAAAATATGAGATAATGCCACTGACATGAAATGGAATGACATGGGTTAATGCCACTAATAGGGTCTGGAATGACAGGGGATAAAGTCATTGACAAGGTATAGAATTATATAGGATAATAGCACTGACACGAAATGGAATGACATGGAATAATGCCACTGAAAGGGTACGCAATGACATGTGATAAAGCCACTAACATGGTATGAATGACATGGGATAATGTCGGTGACAGGATATGGAATGACATGTTTTAATGCCACTGACATGGTATGGGATGACAAAGATAATGCCACTGACATTGCATGGAATGACATGGGAAAATGTCACTGACATGGTATAAAATGACATGGGATAATGCCACTGACAGGGTATAAAATGACATGGGATAATGCCACTGACAGGGTATGGAATGACATGGGATAATGCCACTGACAGGGTATGGAATGACATGGGATAATGCCACTGACAGGGTATGGAATGACATGGGATAATGCCACTGACAGGGCATGGAATGACATGGGATAATGCCACTGACAGGGTATAGAATGGAATGGGATAATAACACTGACAGGGTACGGAATGACATGGGATAATGGCACTGACAGGGTATGTAGCGACACGGGATAATGTCACTGACAGGGTATGGAATGACATGGGATAATGCCACTGACAGGGTATGGAATGACATGGGATAATGCCACTGACAGGGTATTTCTTTTCTTTCTTTCTTTCTGCGTACGCAGGCTGATACTCCTGCGGACACTCCCTGTATAGCCAGGCAGTGGAGTTTTGTGTGTATGACCCTTTTTTATCCCGCCATTAAGGCAGCCATACTCCATCTTCGGGGAAGGTGCATGCTATGTGTCACGTGCCATCCATACCAACGGCCAAACTGGCCTTCTCTTCCGAAAGTTGGTGATGGGATTTTACGTGTGTGCAAGATGTTATGCGTGCGTTCACACACGGAACCTCGGTTTATAGTCTCATTCGAAGGACTATATGGGAAATGGAGTCAGAACCAATGTTAACTCCGAGGGAAAAATCCCCCTATACCGAAATTCGAACCCGCAACCCCAGGATCACGAGTCCGGCGCTCTACCAACTGAGCTATCCGGCCCCCACAGGGTATGAAATGACATGGGATAACGCCATTGACAGTGTATAGTATGACACGGAATAATGCTACTGACGGGGTATGGAATGACATTGGATAACCTCACTGACAAGGTATTGAAGTACATCGGATGATGCCATCGTCAGGGTATGAAATGACATGTGACAATGCCACTGTTAGGGTGTGAAATGACATAAGATAGTGCCACTGACAGGGAATACAATGAAATAAAGATAATGTCACTGTCATGGTATGGAATGACACGGGATGATGGCTCTGACAGGGTAGGGAATGACATGAGATAAATTCACTGACTGCATATGAAATGGCATTTGATAATGCCAAAGACGGGGAATGGAATGACATGGGATAATGCCACTATCAGGGTATGGAATGACATGGGATAATACAACTATCAGCGTATTGAATGACAGGGGATAATGCCACTGACAGAGTATGGAATGACATGGGATAATGCCACTGACATGGTATGGAATTACATTGGATACTGCCAAAGACGGGGGGAGTGGAGTGACATGGGATAATGTCAATGAGAAGATATGGAATGACATGGAATAATGCCACTAACATGGCATAGAATGAAGTGGGATAATGCCACTGACAGGGTATGAAATGACTTGGGATTATGCCACTGACAGGGCATGAAATGGCATGGGACAATGCCACTGACAGTGTATGAAATGACATGGGATAACGCGACTGACAGTGTATAGAATGACGCAATAATGCCACTGACGAGATATGGAATGACATTGGATAATGTCATTGACAGGCTATTGAAGTACATGTGACACTGCCACTGTCAGGGTGTGAAATGACAAGAGATAATGCCATTGACAGTGAACACAATGTCATGGCATAATGCCACTGACAAAGAATAAAATGAAATAAAGATTATGTCACTGTCATGGTATGGAATGACACGGGGTAACGGCTGTGACAGGGCAGAGAATGACATGAGATAATGTCACAGACAGCATATGAAATGACAGGGGATAATGCCACTGACATGCTACGGAATGACATGGGATAATGCCAAAGACAGGGAATGGAACGACATGGGATAATGTCAGTGTGAAGATATGGAATGACATGGGATAATGCCACTATCAGGGCATGAAATGACATTAGATAATACAACTATCAGGGTATTGAATGACATTGAATGACGGGATAATGCCACTGACAGGGCATGGAATGACATGGGATAATGCCACTGACAGGGCATGGAATGACATGGGATAATGCCACTGACAGGGTATGGAATGACACGGGATAATTCAACTGACAGGGTATGGAATGACATGGGATAATGTCTCTGGCAGGGTATGGAATGACATGGGATAATGTCACTGATAAGGTATGGAATGACATGGGATAATGTCACTGACATGTATGGAATGACATGGGATAATGTCACTGACAGGTATGGAATGGCATGGGATAATGTCATTGACAGGTATGGAATGACATGGGATAATGTCACTGACAGGGCATGGAATGACATGCGATAATGTCACTGACAGGGCATGGAATGACATGGGATAATTTCACTGACAGGGTTATGGAATGACATGGGATAATGCCACTGACAGGGCATGGAATGACATGCGATAATGTCACTGACAGGGTATGGAATGACATGGGATAATGTCACTGACAGGGGTTGGAATGACATGGGATAACGTCACTGACAGGGTTTGCAATGACACGGCATAATGTCACTGACAGGGTATGGAATGGAATGGGATAATGTCACTGACAGGGTTTGGAATGACATGGGATAATGTCATTGCCGGGATAGGGAATGCAATGGCATAATGCCACTGACAGGGTATTAACTACACTGAATAATGCCACTGACAGGGTATGCAATGACATGGGATAATGCCACTGTCAGGGTGTGGAATGAAATGGGATAATGTCACTGACGGGGTATGGAATAACACGGGATAATGCCACTGACAGGGTATGGAATGACATGGGATACTGTCACTGGCAGGGTATGGAATCACATGGGAAAACGTCACTGGCAGGATAATGTAAGCAATGGGAGAATTTCACTGACAGGGTTTGGAATGACATGGGATAATGCCACTGACGGGGTATGGAATGACACGGGATAATGCCACTGACAGGGTTTGGAATGACATGGGATAATGTCACTGGCAGGGAATGGAATCACATGGGAAAACGTCACTGGCAGGATAATGAATGCAATGGTAAATGTCACTGACAGGGTTTGGAATGACATGGGATAGTGTCACTAACAGGGTAGGGAATGACATGGGATAATGCCACTGACAGGGTATGGAATGACATGGGATAATGCCACTGACAGGGTATGCAATGACATGGGATATAATGTCACTGACCAGGTTATGGAATGACATCGGATAATGTCACTGCCAGGGCATGGAATGACATGGGATAATGGCAATGCCAGGGCATGAAATGACATGGGATAATGGCAATGCCAGGGCATGGAACGACATGGGATAATGGCAATGCCAGGGCATGGAATGACATGGGTATGGCCAATGCCAGGGCATGGAATGACATGGGATAATGTCCTGACAGGGTATTGAATGACATTGGACAATCTCACTGACAGGGTATGGAATGACATGGGATAATGTCACTGTCAGGGCATGGAATGACATGGGACAATCTCACTGACTGGCATGGAATGCAATGGGATAATGTCACTGACCGAGCATGGAATGACATGGGATAATGTCATTGACAGGGTATGAAATGACATGGGATAATGCCACTGAAAGGGTATGTACGACACGGGATAATGTCACTGACATGGTATGTAATGACATGGGATAATGGCACTGACATGGTATGGAATAAAATGGGATAATGTCACTGGCAGGTTAGGGAATGCAATGGGATAATGCACTGACAGGGTGTGTAACGATACTGGATAATGCCACTGACAGGGAATGGAATGAGATGGGATAATGCCACTGACGGTATGGAATGACTGGGATAATGTCACTGACAGGGTATGGAATGACATGGGACAATGTCATTGGAGGATAGGATGCAATGAGATAATGTCATTGACAGGGTGTGGAACACATGGGATAATGCCACTCACGGGAATGGAATGACATGGGAAGATGCCACTGACAGGGCTGGAATGACATGGGATAATGTCACTGACAGGGTATGGAATGACATGGGATAATGTCACTGACAGGGTATGGAATGACATGGGATAATGTCACTGACAGGGTATGGAATGACATGGGATAATCTCCTGACAGGGATCGAAGACATGGGAAAATCTCACTGACGGGTATGGAATAACATGGGATAATGCCATGACAGGGTATTCAATGACATGGGATAATGTCACTGACAGGGTATTCAATGACATGGGATAATGTCACTGACAGGGTATGGAATGACATGCGATAATGTCACTGACAGGGAATCGAAGACATGGGAAAATCTCACTGACAGGGTATGGAATGACATGGGATAATGCACTGACAGGGTATTCAATGACATGGGTAATGTCATGACAGTGTATGGAATGACATGCGTAATGTCACTGACAGGGCATGGAATGACATGGGATAATGTCACTGACAGGGTTATAGAATGACATGTGATAATGCCACTGACATGGTATGGAATTACATTGGATACTGCCAAAGACGGGGGAGTGGAGTGTACATGGGATAATGTCAATGAGAAGATTGGAATAACATGGAATAATGCCATAACATGGCATAGAATGAAGTGGGATAATGCCACTGACTGGGTTGAATGACTTGGGTTATGCCACTGACAGGGCATGAAATGGCATGGGACAATGCCACTGAATTGTATGAATGACATGGATAACGCGACTGACAGTGTATAGAATGACGCATAATGCCACTGACGAGATATGGAATGACATTGGATATGTCATTGACAGGCTATTGAAGTACATTTGACACTGCCACTGTCAGGGTGTGAAATGACAAGAGATAATGCCATTGACAGTGAACACAATGTCATGGCATAATGCCACTGACAAAGAATAAGATGAATAAAGATTATGTCCTGTCATGGTATGGAATGACACGGGGTAACGGCTGTGACAGGGCAGAGAATGACATGCGATAATGTCACAGACAGCATATGAAATGACAGGGGATATGCCACTGACATGCTACGGAATGACATGGGATAATGCCAAAGACGGGGAATGGAACGACTGGATAATGTCATGTGAAGATATAGAATGACATGGATAATGCCACTATCAGGGCATGAATGACATTGGATAATACAACTATCAGGGTATTGAATGACATTGAATGACGGGATAATGCCACTGACAGGGCATGGAATGACATGGGTAATGCCACTGACAGGCATGGAATGACATGGGATAATGCCACTGACAGGTATGGAATGACAAGGGATAATTCAACTGACAGGGTATGGAATGACATGGGTAATGTCTCTGCAGGATATGAAGACATGGGATATGTCACTGATACGGTATGGAATGACATGGATAATGTCACTGACATGTATGATGACATGGGATAATGTCACTGACAGGTATGGAATGACATGGGATAATGTCACTGACAGGTATGGATGACATGGGATAATCCAACTGACAGGGTATGGAATGACATGGGATAATGTCTCTGGCAGGATATGGAATGACATGGGATAATGTCACTGATACGGTATGGAATGACATGGATAATGTCACTGACATGTATGGAATGACATGGGATATGTCACTGACAGGTATGGAATGACATGGGATAATGTCACTGACAGGTATGGAATGACATGGATAATGTCACTGACAGGGTATGCAATGACATGCGATAATGTCCTGACAGGGCATGGATGACATGGAAATGTCACTGACAGGGTTATGGAATGACATGGGATAATGCCACTGACAGGGCATGGAAATACATGCGATAATGTCACTGACAGGGTATGGAATGACATGGGATAATGTCACTGACAGGGTTTGGAATGACTGGGATAACGTCATTGACAGGGTTTGGAATGACACGGCATAATGTCACTGACAGGGTATGGAATGGCATGGGATAATGTCTCTGGCAGGATATGGAATGACATGGGATAATGTCACTGATAGGGTAGGAAGACATGGGATAATGTCACTGACAGGTATGGAATGACATGGGATAATGTCACTGACAGGTATGGAATGACATGGGATAATGTCACTGACGGTATGGAATGACATGGGATATGTCACTGACAGGGTATGGAATGACATGCGATAATGTCACTGACAGGGCATGGAATGACATGGGAAAATGTCACTGACAGGGTTATGGAATGACATGGGATAATGCCACTGACAGGGCATGGAATGACATGCGATAATGTCACTGACAGGGTATGGAATGACATGGGATAATGTCACTGCAGGGTTTGGAATGACATGGGATAACGTCATGACAGGGTTTGGAATGACACGGCATAATGTCACTGACGCGTATGGATGGCATGGGATGTCACTGACAGGGTTTGGAATGACATGGGATAATGTCATTGCAGGATAGGGAATGCAATGGCACAATGCCACTCACGGGTATGTAACGACACTGAATTTGCCACTGACAGGGTATGCAATGACATGGGATAATGCCACTGTCAGGGTATGGAATGCATGGGATAATGTCACTGACGGGGTATGGAATACACGGGATAATGCCACTGACAGGGTATGGATCACATGGGAAAACGTCACTGGCAGGATAATGAAGCAATGGGAGAATTTCACTGACAGGGTTTGGAATGACATGGGATAATGCCACTGACGGGGTATGGAAGACACGGATAATGCCATGACAGGGTTTGCAATGACATGGATAATGTCATGGCAGGGAATGGAATCACATGGGAAAACGTCACTGGCAGGATAATGAATGCATGGTAAATGTCACTGAAGGGTTTGGAATGACTGGGATAGTGTCACTAACAGGGTAGGGAATGACATGGATAGTGCCACTGACAGGGTAAGGAATGACTGGATAATGCACGACAGGCAATGGATGACATGGGATAATGTCACTGACAGGTTATGGAATGACATGGGATAATGTCACTGCAGGGCATGGAATGACATGGGATAATGCAATGCCAGGGAATGGAATGACATGGGATAATGGCAATGCCAGGGCATGGAACGACATGGGATAATGGCATCCAGGGCATGGAATGACATGGATAATGCAATGCAGGGCATGGAATGACATGGGATAATGTCACTGACAGGGTATTGAATGACATTGGACAATCTCACTGACAGGGTATGGAATGACATGGGATAATGTCACTGACAGGGCATGGAATGACATGGGACAATCTCACTGACAGGCATGGAATGCATATGATAATGTCATGACCGAGCATGAATGACATGGGATAATGTCATTGACAGGGTATGAAATGACATGGGATAATGCCACTGAAAGGGTATGTAACGACAAGGATAATGTCACTGACATGGTATGTAATGACATGGGATAAGGCACTGACTGGTATGGAATAAAATGGGATAATGTCACTGGCAGGATAGGGAATGCAATGGGATAAGCCACTCACAGGGTGTGTAACGACACTGGATAATGCCACTGACAGGGAATGGAATGAGATGGGATAATGCCACTGAGGTATGGAATGACATGGGATAATGTCACTGACAGGGTATGGAATGCATGGGACAATGTCACTGGCAGGATAGGGAATGCAATGAGATAATGAAGACGGGTGGGAACTACGGGATAATGCACTCACAGGGAATGGAATGACATTGGATGATGCCATGACAGGGCATGGAATGACATGGGATAATGTCACTGACAGGGTATGGAATGACATGGGATAATGTCATGACAGGGTATGGAATGACATGGGATAAAGTCACTGACAGGGTATGGAATGACATGGGATAATCTCCCTGACAGGGAATCGAAGACATGGGAAAACTCACTGACAGGAATGACATGGGATGATGCGCTTACTAGGTATGGATTGACATGGGATGATGCCACTGACCGGGTATGGAATGTCATGGGATAATGTCACTGACGGGCATGGAATGACATGGGATAATGTCACTGACCCGGGTTATGGAATGACATGGGATAATGTCATGACCCGGGTTATGGATTGACATGGATAATGCACTGACAGGGCATGGAATGACATGCGATAATGTCACTGACAGGGTATGGAATGACATGGGATATGTCCCCTGACTGGGTTTGAATGACATGGGATAACGTCATGACGGGTTTGGAATGACACGGGATAATGTCACTGACAGGGTATGGAATGCATGGATAATGTCACTGACAGGGTTTGGAATGACATGGGATAATGTCATTGCCGGGATAGGGAATGCAATGGCATAATGCCACTGACAGGGTATGTAACGACACTGAATAATGCCACTGACAGGGTATGCAATGACATGGGATAATGCCACTGTCAGGGTTGGAATGAATGGGATCATGTCAAAATGACGGGTATGGAATAACACGGATAATGCCACTGACAGGGTATGGAATGACATGGGATACTGTCACTGGCAGGGTATGGAATCACATGGGAAAACGTCACTGGCAGGATAATGAAAGCAATGGAGAATTTCACTGACAGGGTTTGGAATGACATGGGATAATGCCACTGACGGGGTATGGAATGACACGGGATAATGCCACTGACAGGGTTTGGAATGACATGGGATAATGTCACTGGCAGGAATGGAATCACATGGGAAAACGTCCCCTGGCAGGATAATGAATGCAATGGTAATGTCACTGACAGGGTATGGAATGACATGGGATAATGTCACTGACAGGTTATGGAATGACATGGGATAATGCCACTGCAGGGCATGGAATGACATGCGGGTAATTTCATGCAGGGTATGGAATGACATGGGATAATGCAATGCAGGCATGGAATGACATGGGATAATGGCACTGCCAGGGATGGAATGAACATGGGATAATGGCAATGCCAGGGCATGGAACGAATGGGATAATGCATCAGGGTTGGAATGACATGGGATATGCGCAGGGCATGGAATGACATGGGATAATGTCACTGGCAGGGTATGAATGACATGGGACAATGCAATGCCACTGGCAGGGTATGGAATGACATGGGATAATGTCACTGACAGGGTAATGAATGACATTGGACAATCCACTGACAGGGCTATGGAATGCACATGGATATATGTCACTGACCAGGCATGGAATGACATGGGGTAATATCCATGACAGGGCATGAAATGCAATGGGATAATGCACTGACCAAAGGGTATGGAATGACATGGATAATGTCCACTGACAGGGTTATGAATGACATGGGATAATGCCACTGAAGGGTATGGAATGACAATGGGATAATGTCACTGACATGGTATTGGAATGACATGGGATAAAGCACTGACAGGGTATGGAAGACATGGATAATGCACTGACAGGGTTTGGAATGAATGGGATAATGCCACTGACGGTATGGAATGAATGGATAATGCCACTGACAGGTATGGATGACATGGGAAATGTCTGGCAGATAGAATGCAATGAGATAATGTCACAGAAAGGGTTGGAATGACATGGGATAATGCCACTGACAGGGTATGGAATGACATGGGAAATGTCACTTGGCAGGATAGGAATGCAATGGGATAATGTCACTGACAGGGTTTGGAAGACATGGGATAATGCCACTGACAGGGTATGGAATGACATGGGATAATGCTCACTGACAGGGTATGGGAATGACATGGGATAATGTCACTGACAGGGTATGGAATGACATGGATAATGTCACTGACAGGATGGAATGACATGGGATATGCCACTGACAGGGTATGGATGACATGGGATAATGCCACTGACAGGGTATGGAATGACATGGGATAATGCTCACTGACAGGGTATGGAATGACATGGGATAATGCACTGACAGGGTATGGAATGACATGGGATAATGTCACTGACAGGGTATGGAATGACATGGGGTAATGCCACTGACAGGGCATGGAATGACATGCGATAATGTCACTGACAGGGTATGGAATGACATGGGATAATGTCACTGACAGGGTTTGGAATGACATGGATAATGTCACTGACAGGTGGAATGACATGGATAATGTCACTGACAGGGTATGGAATGACATGGGATAATGTCACTGACAGGGTTTGGAATGACATGGGATAATGTCATTGACAGGGTTATGGAATGACATGGCATAATGCCACTGACAGGGTATGAAGACACTGAAATCACTGACAGGGTATGGAAGACTGGGCAGGGTATGGAATGACATGGATAATGCAATGGGCAGGATATGGAATACACGTGGATAATGCCACTGAACAGGGTATGGAATGACATGGGATAATGTCACTGCAGGGATATGAATTGCAATGGGAGATTTCACTGACAGGGTATGGAATGACATGGATAATGCCACTGACGGGTATGGAATGACATGGGATAAGCACTGACAGGGTTGAATCACATGGAATAATGTCACTGGCAGGATATGGAATACATGGGAAATGTCACTGCAGGATATTGAATAATTTAATGCCACTGACAGGGTATGGAATGACATGGGATAATGCTCAGGTTGGAATGACATGGGATAATTCACTGCAGGGATGGAATGACATGGAATAATGCAATGCTAAGCATGGAATAAATGGATAATGCATGCCCAAAGGTATGGAATGACATGGATAATGGCATGCGGCATGGAATGACATGGGATAATGTCAAATGCAGGGCATGGAATGACATGGGATAATGTCACTGACAGGGTTGGAATGACATTGGATAATGTCACTGAAGGTATGGAATGACATGGGATAATGTCACTGACAGGCAGTAAAGGAATGGACATGATAAATGGCCACTGATGCATGGGTATGAATGACTGGACTAAAGGAATGACAGGGTAATGAATTGACAGTATGAAATGACTGGGATAATGCCACTGACAGGGTATGTGAACTGACATGGGATAATGTCATGACATGGTATGTAATGACATGGGATAATGCACTGACATGGTATGGAATAAAATGGGATAATGTCACTGGCAGGATAGGGAATGCAATGGGATAATGCCACTGACAGGGGGTGAACGACATGGATAATGCCACTGACAGGGATGGAATGAGGGGATAATGCACTGACGGTATGGAATGACATGGGATAATGTCACTGACAGGGTATGGAATGACATGGGACAATGTCACTGGCAGGATAGGGAATGAATGGGATAATGTCCACTGACAGGGTGTGGAATACATGGGATAATGCCACTCACAGGGGAAAGGAATGACATGGATGATGCCACTGACAGGGGATAGGGAAAGACATGGGATAATGTCACTGACAGGGTATGGAATGACATGGGATAATGTCACTGACAGGGTATGGAATGACATGGGATAATTCCCTGACAGGAATCGGAAGCCATGGGATAATCTCACTGACAGGGTATGGAATGACATGGGATGATGCACTGGTATGGATTGACATGGGATGTCATGAGGGGTATGGAATGACATGGATAATGCCACTGACAGGGTATGAATGCATGGGATAATGTCCACTGACCAGGTATGGAATGACTGGGATGATGCCTTTACAGGGTTGGAATGACATGGGATAAGCCATGACAGCGAATGGAATGACATGGGAGAATGCCAGTGACGGTATGGAATGACATGGGATAATGCCACTGACAGGGAATGGGAAAGACATTGATAATGCCACTGAGGATGGAATGATCATGGGATAAAGTCACTGACAGGGTATGGAATGACATGGGATAATGTCACTGACAGGGTTGGAATGATTGGGATAATGTCACTGACAGGCATGGAATGACATGGGATAATGCCACTGACAGGGTATGGAAAAACATGGGATAATGTCCCCTGACAGGGCATGGAATGACATGGGATAATGCCACTGACAGGGTATGGAATGACATGGATAATGCCACTGACGGGTATGGAATGACATGGATAATGTCACTGACAGGGTATGGAATGATGGGATAATGCCACTGACGGGTATGGAATGACATGGGATAATGCCACTGACAGGCATGGAATGACATGGGATAATGCCACTGACCGTATGGAATGACATGGGATAATGCCACTGACGGGTATGGAATGACATGGGAGAATTTCCCTGACCGGGTATGGAATGATATTGGATAATGCCACTGACATGTATGGAATGACATGGGATAATGCCACTGACCCGGTATGGAATGACATGGGATAATGCCACTGACTTTATGGAATGACATGGGATAGATGCCACTGACGGGTATGGAATGACATGGGATAATGCCACTGACAGGTATGGAATGCATGGGATCTTTCCGTTGACAGGTATGGAATGACATGGGATTATGCCACTGACTGGTATGGAATGACATGGATAATGTCATTACAGGGTTATGGAATGACATGGGATAAGGTCCACTGCAGGGTATGGAATGACATGTGATAATGCCATGACCGGTTATGGAATGACATGGGATATGCCACTGACAGTGTTTGAATGGGATAGTGCCACTGACAGGGTATGGAATGACATGGGATATGCACTGACAGGGAATGGAATGACATGGATAATGTCACTAACAGGGTATGGAATGACATGGGATAATGTCACTGCAGGATAGGAATGCACATGGGATATATGTCACTGACAGAATGGAATGACAAGGGATAATGCCACTCACAGGGTATGGAATGACAAGGGATAATGTCATTGGCAAATAGGGAATGCAATGGGATAATGTCATGACGGGTTTGGAATGACAGGGTAATGCCACTGACAGGGTATGGAATGACATGGGATAATCTCACTGGCAGGATAGGAAATGACATGGGATAATGTCACTGACAGGGTATGGTATGACATGGTATAATCACTGACAGGGTATGGAATGACATGGGATTAATGCCACTGGACAGGGTATGGGATGACATGGATAATGCACTTACAGGGTATGGAATGACATGGGATAATCCACTGACAGGTTATGGATGACTTGGGATATGCCACTGACAGGGTATGGAATGACATGGTATAATGCCACTGACAGGGTATGGGATGACAAGGGATAATGTCATGCAGATAGGAAATGAAGACTGGAATAATGTCACTGACAGGGTTTGGAATGACATGGGATAATGCCACTGACAGGGTATGGATGACAAGGGATAATGTCATTGGCAGGATAGGGAATGCAATGGGATAATGTCACTGACAGGGTTTGGAAGGACATGGGATAATGCCACTGACAGGGTATGGAAGGACATGGGATAATCCACTGGCAGTATGGGAATGACATGGGATAATGTCACTGACAGGGTATGGAATGACATGGTATAATGCCACTGCAGGGTATAGGAATGACATGGGATAAAGCACTGACAGGGTATGGGATGACATGGGGGTAATGCCCCTTACAGGGTATGGAATGACATGGGATAATGCCACTGACAGGGTATGGGATTGACATGGGATAATGCCACTTACAGGGTAAAGGAATGACATGGTATAATGCCACTTCAGGTATGGAATGACATGGGATAATGCCACTGACAGGGCATGGGAAGACATGGGATAATGCCACTTACAGGGTGTGGAATGACATGGGATTTAAAGCCTGGCAGGGATGGAATTTAATGGGACAATGTCGCTGGCAGAATAGGGAATGACATGGAATAGATCCACTGACAGGGTATGGATGACATGGGATTAGATCATGACAGGGTTATGGAATGACATGGGATAATGCCACTGACAAGGTTTGGAATGACATGGGATAAATGTCGCTGTCAGGATATGCAAAGACACGGGAAAATGCCGCTGTCAGGCTATGGAATGCTACTGGAGGGTATGGATGACATGGGATAATGTCGCTGGCAGGATGGGAATGACATGGTAATACCACTAACCGGGATGGAAAGACAGGATAATGTCGCTGGCAGATAGGAAGCAATGGATATGTCACGCGTGATATGACATGGGATACTCCACTGACGGTTGGATGACATGGATAAAGTCACTGACAGGTTGGAACACATGAATAACGTCCCTGCAGATAGGCATGCATGGATATGCTGCTCTCAGGCCCATGATTGGCTGGAATAATGCCACTACCGGGATGGAATGACATGGGATAATGCCGCTCAGAGGCATGGAATGACATGGAATAATGCCACTGGCAGGGTATGGAATGACATGGAATAAATGCCTGCAGGGTATGGATGACATGGGAATAAGCCACTGGCAGGGTTGATGGAAAGACATAGGATAATGTCACTGACAGGGTATGGAATACATGGGATAATGTCACTGCGGGCAGGGTAGGGAATGACATGGGTAAACGTCACTGGCAGGATAAAGGGAAAGCATCGGATTATGTCACTGACAGGGTTGGAATGACATTGGATAATGTCACTGACCAAGGTATGAAATGACATGTGATAATGTCACCCGACAGGGTATGGAATGACTTTGGGTAATGCCACTTGCCAGGTATGGAATGACATGGGGTAATGCCCCTGACGGGTATGGAATGACATTGGGATAATGCCACTGACCGGGTATGGAATGACATGGGATAACGCCACTTGACAAGGTATGGAATGACATGGGATTTAAAGCCACTGACCGGGTAGGAATGACATGGGATAATGCCCCTGACAGGGAATGGAATCACACATGGGATAATGCCACTGACCAGGTTTAGAATGACATGGGATTAATGCCACTGACAGGGTATGGAATGACATGAGATAATGCCACTGACCGGGTAAAGGAATGACGTGGGGGTAAGCCGCTGACCCGGTATGGAATGACATGGGATAATGCCCTGACGGGTATGGAATGACATGGGATAATGCCACTGACCGGGTATGGAATGACATGGGATGATGCCACTGACCAGGTATGGGGTGACATGCGATGATGCCCCTGACCAGGTATGGAGTGACATGGGGTAATGGCACTGACAGGGTATTGAATGACATGGGATAATGTCACTGACCAGGTATGGAATTACATGGGATGATGCCACTTACTACGTATGGAATGACATGGGATGATGCCACTGACAGCGAATAGAATGACATGGGATAATGCCAGTGACCGGGCATGGAATGACATGGGATAATGCCACTGACCGAGTATGGAATGACATGGGATAATGCCACTGACATGGAATGGGATGACATGGGATTATGCCACTGACCGGGAATGGAATGACATGGGATAATGTCACTGACAGGGTATAGAATGACATGGGATAATGTCACTGACAGGGTATGGAATGACATGGGATAATGTCACTGACAGGGTATAGAATGACATGGATAATGCCACTGACAGGGAATGGAATGACATAGGATAATGTCACTGACAGGGTATGGAATGATATGGGATAATGCCACTGACAGGGTATGGAATGACATAGGATATTGCCACTGACCAGGTATAGAATGACATGGGATAATGCCACTGACAGGGTAAAGGAATGACATGGGATAATGCCACTGACCAGGTATGGAATGACATGGGATAATGCCACTGACAGGGTATGGAATGACATGGGATGATGCCACTGACAGGGTATGGAATGACATGGGATAATGTCACTGACAGGGAATGGAATGACATGGGATAATGCCACTGACAGGGTATGGAATGACATGGGATAATGCCACTGACCAGTTATGGAATGACATGGGATAATGCCACTGACAGGGTATGGAATGACATGGGATAATGCCACTGACAGGGTATGGAATGACATGGGATAATGCCACTGACCAAGTGTGGAATGACATGGGATAATGCCACTGACGGTGTATGGAATGACATGGGATAATGCCACTGACCAGGTATTGAATGACATGGGATAATGTCACTGACTGGGTATGGAATGACATGGGATACTGCCACTGACCGGGTATGGAATGACATGGGATAAAGTCACTGACAGGGTGTGAAATCACATAGAATAACGTCACTGACAGGATAGGGAATGACATGGGATAATGCTGCTCTCAGGCCATGGATTGGCATGGAATAATGGCACTGACAGGGTATGGAATGATATGGGATAATGCCGCTGAGAGGTATGGAATGACATGGAATAATGCCACTGGCAGGGTATGGAATGACATGGGATAATGTCACTGACAGGGTATAGAATAACATGGGATAATGTCACTCGCAGGGTAGGGACTGACATGGGAAAACGTCCACTGGCAGGATAAAGAATGCAATCGGATAATGTCACTGACAGGGTATGGAATGACATTGGATAATGTCACTGACAAGGTATCGAATGACATGTGATAATGTCACAGACAGGGCATGGAATGACTTGGGATAATGCCACTTGCCAGGTATGGAATGACATGGGATAATGCCACTGACAGGGTATGGAATGTCATGGGATAATGCCACTGACCGGTATGGAATAACATGGGATAACGCCACTGACCAGGTATGGAATGACATGGGATAATGCCACTGACAGGGTATGGAATGACATGGGATAATGCTACTGACGGTGTATGGAATGACATGGGATAATTCCACTGACCAGGTATGGAATGACATGGGATAATGCCAATGACCAGGTATGGAATGACATGGGATAATGGCACTGACGGTGTATGGAATGACATGGGATAATGCCACTGACCAGGTATTGAATGACATGGGATAATGTCACTGACTGGGTATGGAATGACATGGGATACTGCCACTGACCGGGTATGGAATGACATGGGATAAAGTCACTGACAGGGTGTGAAATCACATAGAATAACGTCTCTGACAGGATAGGGAATGACATGGGATAATGCTGCTCTCAGGCCATGGATTGGCATGGAATAATGGCACTGACAGGGTATGGAATGATATGGGATAATGCCGCTGAGAGGTATGGAATGACATGGAATAATGCCACTGGCAGGGTATGGAATGACATGGGATAATGTCACTGACAGGGTATGGAATAACATGGGATAATGTCACTCGCAGGGTAGGGAATGACATGGGAAAACGTCACTGGCAGGATAAAGAATGCAATCGGATAATGTCACTGACAGGGTATGGAATGACATTGGATAATGTCACTGACAAGGCATCGAATGACATGTTATAATGTCACAGACAGGGCATGGAATGACTTGGGATAATGCCACTTGCCAGGTATGGAATGACATGGGATAATGCCACTGACAGGGTATGGAATGTCATGGGATAATGCCACTGACCGGGTATGGAATAACATGGGATAACGCCACTGACCAGGTACGGAATGACATGGGATAATGCCACTGACCGGGTATGGAATGACATGGGATAATGCCACTGACAGGGTATGGAATGACATGGGATAATGCTACTGACGGTGTATGGAATGACATGGGATAATTCCACTGACCAGGTATGGAATGACATGGGAGAATGCCAATGACCGGGTATGGAATGATATGGGATAATGCCACTGACCGTGTATGGAATGACATGGGATAATGCCCCTGACAGGGTATGGAATGACATGGGATTACGCCACTGACTAGGTATTGAATGACATGGGATGATGCCACTGACCGGGTATGGAATGACATGGTATAATGCCACTGACCAGGTATGGAATGACATGAGTTTATGCCACTGACCAGGTATGGAATGACATGGGATAATGTCATTGACAGGGTATGGAATGGCATGGGATAATGTCACTGACAGGGTATGGAATGACATGTGATAATGCTACTGACCGGTTATGAAATGACATGGGATAATGCCACTGACAGTGTTTAGAATGGGATAGTGCCACTGACAGGGTATGGCATGACATGGGATAATGCCACTAACAGGGTATGGAATGACATGGGATAATGTCACTGGCAGGATAGGGAAGGCAATGGGATAATGTCACTGACCTTTTATGGAATGACAAGGGATAATGCCACTGACAGGGTATGGAATGACAAGGGGTAATGTCATTGGCAGGATAGGGAATGCAATGGGATAATGTCACTGACAGGGTGTGGAATTACATGGGATAATGCCACTGACAGAGTATGGAATGACATGGGATAATCTCACTGCAGGATAGGGAATGACATGGGATAATGTCACTGACAGGGTATGGAATGACATGGGTTAATGCCACTGACCGGGTATGGAATTACATGGGATAATGCCACTGACAGAGTATGGGATGACATGGGATAATGCCACTGACAGGGTATGGAATGACATGGGATAATGCCACTGACAGGGTATGGGATGACATGGGATAATGCCACTGACAGGGTATGGAATGAAATGGGATAATGCTACTGACAGGGTATGCAATGACATGGGATAATGCCACTTACAGGGTATGGAATGACATGGGATAATGCCACTAGCAGGGTATGGAGTGACATGGGATAATGTCGCTGTCAGGGTATGAAATGACATGAGATAATGTCGCTGTCAGGGTATGGAATGCCACTGGCAGGGTATGGAATGACATGGGATAATGTCGCTGTCAGGGTATGGAATGCCACTGGCAGGGTATGGAATGACATGGGATAATGTCGCTGTCAGGCTATGGAATGCCACTGGCAGGGTATGGAATGACATGGTATAATGTCACTTACAGGATAGGGAATGACATGGGATAAATCCACTGACAGGGTTTGGAATGACATGGGATAATGTCACTGTCAGGGTATGGAATGACATGGGATAGATCCACTAACAGGGTATGGAATGACATGGGATAACGCCACTGACAGGGTTTGGAATGACATGGGATAATGCCACTGACAGGGTTTGGAATGACATGGGATAATGCCACTGACAGGGTTTGGAATGACATGGGATAATGCCATTGACAGGGTATGGAATGACATGGGATAATGCCACTGACAGGGTTTGGAATGACATGGGATAATGCCACTGACAGGGTATGGAATGACATGGGATGCCACTGACAGGGTTTGGAATGACATGGGATAATGTCGCTGTCAGGGTATGCAAAGACACGGGAAATTGTCGCTATCAGGCTATGGAATGCCACTGGCAGGGTATGGAATGACATGGGATAATGTCGCTGGCAGGATAACGAATGACATGGGATAATACCACTGACAGGAAATGTAATGACATGGGATAATGTCGCTAGAAGGATAGGGAATGCAATGGGATAATGTCACTGACTGGGTATGGAATGACATGGGATACTGCCACTGACTGGGTATGGAATGACATGGGATAAAGTCACTGACAGGGTGTGAATTGACATGGAATAACGTCACTGACAGGATAGGGAATGACATGTGATAATGTCACTGACAAAGTCTGGAATGACATGGTATAATGTAACTGACACGGATGGAATGACTTGGGATAATGTCAGGACAGGGTAAAGAATGACATGGATAATGTCACTGACAGGGTATAGAATGCAATGCGATAATGGCACTGACAGAGTGTGGAATGACATGGGATAATGTCACTGTCAGGATAGGGAATGCAATGGGATAATGTCGAAGATAGGGTATGGAATGACATGTGATAACGTCCACTGGCAGGATAGGGAATACAATAGCAATAATGCCACTGACAGGGTATGGAATGACATGGGATACTGTCACTCATAGGGTATGGAATGACATGGGATAATGTCACTGACAGGGTATGGAATGACATGGGATAATGTCACTGACAAGGTATGGAATCACATGGGATAATGCCACTGACAGAGTATGGAATGACATGGGATAATGCCACTGACAGGGTATGGAATGACATGGTATAATGTCACTGATAGGGTATGGAATGACATGGGATAATGTCACTGACGGGGTATGGAAAGACATGGGATAATACAACTGTCAGGGTATGGAATGACATGGGATAATACAACTGTCAGGGTATGGAAATGACATGGGATAATACAACTGTCAGGGTATGGAATGACATGGGATAATGTCACTCTCAGGGTATGGAATGACATGGGATAATACAATTGTCAGGGTATGGAATGACATGGGATAATGTCACTGTCATTGTATGGAATGACATGGATAATGTCACTGTCAGAGTATGGAATGACATGGCATAATACAACTGTAAGAGTATGGAATGACATGGGATAATATAACTGTCAGGGTATGGGCTAACATGGCATAATGCAACTGTCAGAGTATGGAATGACATGGGATAATGTCCCTGTCAGGGTATGGAATGACATGGGATAATACAACTGTCAGGGTATGGAATGACATGGGATAATCTCACTGTCAGGGTATGGAATGACATGGGATAATGCAAATGTCAGGGTATGGAATGACATGGGATAATACAACTGTCAGGGTATGGAATGACATGGCATAATGTCACTGTCAGGGTATGGAATAACATGGGATAATACAACTGTCAGGGTATGGAATGACATGGGATAATGTTACTGACAGGGTATGGAATGACATGGGATAATACAACTGTCAGGGTCTGGAATGACATGGATAATTTCACTGTCAGGGTATGGAAAGACATGGAATAATGCAAATTTCAGGGTATGGAATGACATGGGATAATACAACTGTCAGGGTATGGAATGACATGGGATAATGTCACTGTCAGGGTATGGAATGACATGGGATAATACAACTGTCAGGGTATGGAATGACATGGGATAATCTCACTGTCAGGTATGGAATGACATGGGATAATGCAAATGTCAGGTATGGAATGACATGGGATAATACAACTGTCAGGGTATGGAATGACATGGGATAATCTCACTGTCAGGGTATGGAATGACATGTGATAATACAACTGTCAGGGTATGGAATGACATGGGACAAAGTCACTGTCAGAGTGTGGAATGACATGGGATAATACAACTGTCAGGTATGGAATGACATGAGATAATACAACTGTCAGGGTGTGGAATGACATGGGGTAATATAACTGCCAGAGTATGCAATGACATGGCATAATACAACTGTCAGGGTATGGAAGGGCCCACCTATGTTCTGACTAGATTCAGTTTGTCCAGGATGGAGCTAGCTAGAACATAGTCGGACCCTAGTACCCTTGCTATCAGGGATAATACAACTGTCAGAGTACGGAATGACATGGGATAATGTCACTGTCAGAGTATGGAATGACATTGCATAATACAACTGTCAGGTTATGGAATGACATGGGATAATGTCAGTGACAAAGTATGGAATGACATGGGATAATACAACTCTCAGAGTATGGAATGACATGGCATAATACAACTGTCAGAGTATGGAATGACATGGGATAATGTCACTGATAGGTATGGAATGACATGGCATAACACAACTCTCAGAGTATGAAATGACATGGCATAATACAACTGACAGGGTATGGTATGACTTGTCGACATGGGATAATACAACTGTCAGGTATGGAATGACATGGCATAATACAACTGTCAGGGTATGGAATGACATGGCATAATACAACTGTCAGAGTATGGAATGACATGGATAATGTCACTGACAGGGTATGGAATGACATGGGATAATACAACTGTCAGGGTATGGAATGACATGGGATAATGTCACTGACAGGGCATGGAATGACATGGGATAATACAACTGTCAGAGTATGAAATGACATGGATAATGTCACTGACAGGGTATGGAATGACAGGGCATAATGCAACTGTCAGAGTATGGAATGACATGGATAATGTCACTGACATGGTATGGAATGACATGGGATAATACAACTGTCAGAGTATGGAATGACATGGATAATGTCACTGACAGGGCATGGAATGACATGGATAATACAACTGTCAGGGTATGGAATGATATGGGATAATGTCACTGACAGGGTATGGAATGACATGGGATAATGTCACTGACAGGGTATGGAATGACATGGGATAATGCCACTACCAGGGTAAGGAATGACATGGATGATGTCACTGCCAGGTATGGAATCACATGGGATAATGCCACTGCCAGGGTATGGAATGACATGGGATAATACCACTGACAGGGTATGGAATGACATGGAATAATGCCTCTGCCAGGGGATGGAATGACATGGGATAATGTCAGTGACAGGGTATGGAATGACATGGGATAATACAACTGTCAGGTATGGAATGACATGGGATAATCCAACTGACTGAGTATGGAATGACGTGGGATAATGTCAGTGACAGGGTATGGAATGACATGGGATAATACAACTGTCAGGGTAATGGAATGACATGGGATAATGTCACTGCCAGGGTATGGAATGACATGGGATAATCCAACTGACAGAGTATGGAATGACATGGGATAATGCCACTGCCAGGGTATGAATGACATGGGATAATCTAACTGACAGGGTATGGAATGACATGGGATAATGTCACTGACAGAGTAGGGAACGACACGGTATAATGCACTGTCCGGGATGAAAGGATGCAGGATAATGCCACTTGACAGGGTATGTAATGACATGACAAAGTCACCCGCACGCTATGAATTGACATGGAATCATGTCACGACAGTGTAGGGAACGGCATGGGAGATGGCCCCTGACATGAACTGGAATAACATGGGATAATGCCACTGACAGGTATGGGAAAGACATGGGATAATGTCACTGACACGGTATGGAATGACATGGGATAATGTCACTGACAGGGTATGGAATGACATGGGATAATGCCACTGACAGGGTATGGAATAACATGGGATAATGTCACTGACAGGGAATGGAATGACATGGATAATGCCACTGACAGGGTGTGGAATGACATGGGATAATGCCACTGATAGGGCATGGAATTGCCTAAGATAATGGTGCTGACACATAATGGAATGACATGGGATAATGCCACAAACATGGTATGGAATGACATAAGATAATGCCACTGACAGGGTATGGAATGACATGGGATAATGCCACTGACAGCATACGGAATGACATGATATAATGTAACTGACAGATTATGTAATGACATGAGATAATGCGACTGACAGGTTATGGTATGATGTGGGATAATGCCACTGACAAAATATAGAATGACAAGGGATAATCCAACTGATGGGGGATAGAAGGACATGGGATAATGCCACTGACATGGTATGAATGACATTGGATAATGTCACTGACAGGACAGGGAATGCAATAGGATAATGTCACTGACAGAGTATGGAACGACACTAGAGAATGCCACTGCCAGGGAATGGAATGACATTGAATATTGCCACTGACAGGGTATTAAAAGACCTGGGATAATGACACTGACTGGGTATGGAATGACATGGGATAATGCCACTGACAGGACATGAATGACATGGGATAATACCACTGACAGGGTTTGGAATGACATGGCATAATGTCACTGGCAGGGTATGGAATGGCATCGAATAATGCCAGTGACTAGGTATAGAATGACACGGGATAATGCCACTGACAGTGTATGGAATGACATGGGATGATGTCACTGACAGGGTCTGAAACAACATAAATACAATGTCACTGACAGGGTCTGAAACAACATAAATACAATGTCACTGACAGGGTCTGAAACAACATAAATACAATGTCACTGACAGGATCTGAAACAACATAAATACAATGTCACTGACACGGTCTGAAACAACATAAATACAATGTCATTGACAGGGTCTGAAACAACATAAATACAATGTCACTGACAGGATCTGAAACAACATAAATACAATGTCACTGACAGAGGCTGAAACAACATAAACACAATGTCACTGACAGGATCTGAAACAACATAAATACACTATCACTGACAGGGTCTGAAACAACACAAATACAATGTCACTGACACGGTCTGAAACATAAGGGACAATGTCACTGACAGGATCTGAA
The DNA here is from genome assembly GCA_018398815.1 of Conus ventricosus. Lineage (NCBI taxonomy): Eukaryota > Metazoa > Mollusca > Gastropoda > Neogastropoda > Conidae > Conus > Conus ventricosus. The sequence continues at coordinate 74,606,499 of CM031614.1, forward strand.
ACAACATAAATACAATGTCACTGACAAGGTCTGAAAATACATAAATACAATGTCACTGACAGGATCTGAAACAACATATATACAATGTCAATGACACGGTCTGAAAAAACATAAACACAATATCACTGACAGGATCTGAAACAACATAAGTACAATGTCACTGACACGGTCTGAAACAACATAAATGCAATGTCACTGACACGGTCAGAAAAAAACATAAATACAATGTCACTGACACGGTCTGAAACAACATAAATTCATTGTGACTGACAGGATCTGAAACAACATAAACACAATGTCATTAACACGGTCTGAAACAAAAGGGACAATGTCACTGACAGGATCTGAAACAACATAAATACAATGTCACTGACAGGATCCGAAACAACATAAATGCAATGTCACTGACAGGGTCTGAAACAACATAAATACAATGTGACTGACAGGATCTGAAACAACAAAAAGAAAATGTCACTGACAGGGTCTGAAACAACATAAATACAATGTCACTGACAGGGTCTGAAACAACATAAATACAATGTCACTGACAGGGTCTGAAACAACATAAATACAATGTCACTGACAGGGTCTGAAACAACATGGGACAATGTCACTGACAGGGTCTGAAACAACATGGGACAAATGTCACTGACAGGGTCTCAAACAACATGGGACAATGTGACTGACACAGTCTGAATTATGGGACAATGTGACTGACACGGTCTGAAACAACATAAATACAATGTCACTGACAGGGTATGAAACAACATGGGACAATGTCACTGACAGGGTCTGAAACAACAGAAATAAAATGTCACTGATACGGTCTGAAACAACATGGGACAATGTCATTGACACGGTCTGAAACAACATAAATACAATGTCAGTGACAGTGTCTGAAACAACAGAAATACAATGTCAATGATACGGTCTGAAACAACATGGCACAATGTCATTGACACGGTCTGAAACAACATAAATACAATGTCAGTGACAGGGTCTAAAACAACATAAATACAATGTCACTGAATGGGTCTCAAACAACATAATTACAATCTCACTGTCAGGGTCTGAAACAACATAAATACAATGTCACTGACAGGGTCTGAAACAACATAAATACAATGTCACTGACAGGGTCTGAAACAACATAAATACAATGTCACTGACAGGGTCTGAAACAACATAAATACAATGTCACTGAGAGGGTCTGAAAAAGCATAAATACAATGTCACTGACAGGATCTGAAACAACATAAATACAATGTCACTGACACGGTCTGAAACAACATAAATACAATGTCACTGACACGGTCAGAAACAACATAAATACAATGTCACTGACACGGTCTGAAACAATATAAATGCAATGTCAGTGACAGGGTCTGAAACAACATAAATACATTGTGACTGACAGGATCTGAAACAACATAAACACAATGTCATTAACACGGTCTGATAAAACAGGGACAATGTCACTGACAGGATCTGAAACAACATAAATACAATGTCACTGACACGGTCTGAAACAACATAAATACAATGTCACTGACAGGATCTGATCAATATAAATACAATGTCACTGACACGGTCTGAAACAACATAAATAAATGTCACTGACACAGTCTGAAACAACATAAATACAATGTCACTGACAGGATCTGAAACAACAGAAATACAATGACACTGACAGGGTCTGAAGCAACATAAATACAATGTCACTGTAAAGGTCTGAAACAACACAAATACAATGTCACTGACAGGATCTAAACAACATAAATACAATGTCACTGACAAGGTCTAAAACATAAATACAATGTCACTGACAGGATCTGAAACAACATAAATACACTATCACTGACAGGGTCTGAAACAACACAAATACAATGTCACTGACACAGTCTGAAACAACAGGGATAATGTCACTGACAGGATCTGAAACAACATAAATACAATGTCACTGACACGGTCTGAAAATACATAAATACAATGTCACTGACAGGATCTGAAACAACATAAATACAATGTCACTGACACGGTCTGAAACAACATAAATACAATGACACTGACAGGGTCTGAAACAACATAAATACAATGTCACTGACAGGATCTGAAACAACATAAATACAATGTCACTGACACGGTCTGAAAAAACATAAATACAATATCACTGACAGGATCTGAAACAACATAAATACAATGTCACTGACAGGGTCTGAAACAACATAAATACAATGTCACTGATACGGTCTGAAACAACATAAATGCAATGTCAGTGACAGGGTCTGAAACAACATAAATACATTGTGACTGACAGGATCTGAAACAACATAAACACAATGTCATTAACACGGTCTGATAAAACAGGGACAATGTCACTGACAGGATCTAAAACAACATAAATACAATGTCACTGAACACGGTCTGAAACAACATAAATACAATGTCACTGACAGGATCTAATCAATATAAATACAATGTCACTGACACGGTCTGAAAATAAATAAATACAATGTCACTGACAGGATCTGAAACAACATAAATACAATGTCACTGACACGGTCTGAAACAACATAAATGCAATGTCACTGACAGGGTCTGAAACAAAACAAATACAATGTGACTGACAGGATCTGAAACAACACAAAGACAATGTCATTGACAGGGTCTGAAAGAACATAAATACAATGTCACTGACAGGGTCTGAAACAACATAAATACAATGTCACTGACAGGGTCTGAAACAACATAAATGCAATGTCACTGACAGGGTCTGAAACAACATGTGACAATGTCACTAACAGGGTCTGAAACAACATGGGACAATGTCACTGACAGGGTCTCAAAAAACATGGGACAATGTTACTGACACGGTCTGAAACATGGAACAATGTGACTGACACGGTCTGAAACAACATAAATACAATGTCACTGACAGGGTATGAAACAACATGGGACAATGTCACTGACAGGGTCTGAAACAATATAAATACAATGTCACTGATACGGTCTGAAACAACATGGGACAATCTGAGTGACACGGTCTGAAACAACATAAATACAATGTCACTGACAGGGTCTGAAACAACATAAATACAATGTCACTGATACGGTCTGAAACAACATGGGACAATGTCATTGACACGGTCTGAAACAACATAAATACAATGTCACTAACAGGGTCTAAAACAACATGAAAACAATGTCACTGACAGGTCTGAAACAACATGGGACAATGTGACTGACACGGTCTGAAACAACATAAATACAATGTCACTGACACGGTCTGAAACAGCATAAATACAATGTCACTGACAGGGTCTGAAACAAAATGGAACAATGTGACTGACAGGGTCCGAAACAACATAAATACATTGTCACTGACAGGGTCTGAAACAACATAAATACAATGTCACTGACAGGATCTGAAACAACATAAATACAATGTCACTGACATGGTCTGAAACAACATAAATACAATGTCACTGACACGGTCAGAAACAACATAAAAACAATGTCACTGACACGGTCTGAAACAACATAAATGCAATGTCAGTGACAGGGTCTGAAACAACATAAATACATTGTTACTGACAGGATCTGAAACAACATAAACACAATGTCATTAACACGGTCTAAAACAACAGGGACAATGTCACTGACAGGATCTGAAACAACATAAATACAATGTCACTGACACGGTCTGAAACAACATAAATACAATGTCACTGACAGGATCTGATCAATATAAATACAATGTCACTGACACGGTCTGAAACAACATAAATAAAATGTCACTCACACAGTCCGAAAACAACATAAATACAATGTCACTGACAGGATCTGAAACAACATAAATACAATGACACTGACAGGGTCTGAAGCAACATAAATACAAGGTCACTGTAAAGGTCTGAAACAACACAAATACAATGTCACTGACAGGATCTGAAACAACATAAATACAATGTCACTGACAAGGTCTAAAACAACATAAATACAATGTCACTGACAGGATCTGAAACAACATAAATACACTATCACTGACAGGGTCTGAAACAAACAACATACAATGTCACTGACACGGTCTGAAACAACAGGGACAATGTCACTGACAGGATCTGAAACAACATAAATACAATGTCACTGACACGGTCTGAAAATACATAAATACAATGTCACTGACAGGATCTGAAACAACATAAATACAATGTCACTGACACGGTCTGAAACAACATAAATACAATGTCACTGACAGGGTCTGAAACAACATAAATACAATGTCACTGACAGGATCTGAAACAACATAAATACAATGTCACTGACACGGTCTGGAAAAACATAAATACAATATCACTGACAGGATCTGAAACAACATAAATACAATGTCACTGACACGGTCTGAAACAACATAAATACAATGTCACTGACACGGTCTGAAACAACATAAATGCAATGTCAGTGACAGGGTCTGAAACAACATAAATCCATTGTGACTGACAGGATCTGAAACAACATAAACACAATGTCATTAACACGTTCTGAAAAAACAGGGACAATGTCACTGACAGGATCTGAAACAACATAAATACAATGTCACTGACGGTCTGAAGCTACATAAATACAATGTCACTGACAGGATCTAATCAATATAAATACAATGTCACTGACACGGTCTGAAAATAAATAAATACAATGTCACTGACAGGATCTGAAACAACATAAATACAATGTCACTGACACGGTCTGAAACAACATAAATGCAATGTCACTGACAGGGTCTGAAACAAAATAAATACAATGTGACTGACAGGATCTGAAACAACACAAAGACAATTTCATTGACAGGGTCTGAAAGAACATAAATACAATGTCACTGACAGGGTCTGAAACAACATAAATACAATGTCACTGACAGGGTCTGAAACAACATAAATGCAATGTCACTGACAGGGTCTGAAACAACATGTGACAATGTCACTAACAGGGTCTGCAACAACATGGGACAATGTCACTGACAGGGTCTCAAACAACATGGGACAATGTGACTGACACGGTCTGAAACATGGGACAATGTGACTGACACGGTCTGAAACAACATAAATACAATGTCACTGACAGCGTATGAAACAACATGGGACAATGTCACTGACAGGGTCTGAAACAACAGAAATACAATGTCACTGATACGGTCTGAAACAACATGGGACAATGTCAGTGACACGGTCTGAAACAACATAAATACAATGTCACTGACAGGGTCTGAAACAACATAAATACAATGTCACTGATACGGTCTGAAACAACATGGGACAATGTCATTGACACGGTCTGAAACAACATAAATACAATGTCACTGACAGGGTCTAAAACAACATGAATACAATGTCACAGACAGGTCTGAAACAACATGAGACAATGTGACTGACACGGTCTGAAACAGCATAAATACAATGTCATTGACAGGGTCTGAAACAAAATGGAACAATGTGACTGACAGGGTCTGAAACAACATAAATACATTGTCACTGACAGGGTCTGAAACAACATAAATACAATGTCACTGACAGAATCTGAAACAACATAAATACAATGTCACTGACAGAGGCTGAAACAACATAAATACAATGTCACTGAATGGGTCTGAAACAACACAATCGATGTCACTGACAGGGTCTGAAACAACTCAAACACAATGTCAAAGACATGGTCTGAAATAACATAAATGCAATGTCATTGACAGGGTCTGAAACAACATAATTACAATGTCACTGTCAGGGTCTGAAACAACATAAATACAATGCCACTGACAGGGTCTGAAACAACAAAAATACAATGTCACTGACACGGTCTGAAACAACAGAAATACAATGTCACTGACACGGTCTGAAACAACATAAATACAATGTCACTGACAGGGTCTGAAAACACATGGGACAATGTGACTGACATGGTCTGAAGCAACATAAATGGAATGTCACTGACAGGGTCTGAAATAACAAAATACAATGTCACTGACGGTTTGAAACAACATAAAACAATCACTAACAGGGTCTGAAAAACACAATTACAATGTTACTGACAGGTCTGAAACAACATAAATCAATGTCGTTCACATGGTCTGAAACAACATAAATCAATGTCATGACAGGGTCTGAAAACAACATAAATACAATGTCATTGACATGGTACTCCAACAACGTAATACATGTCACTGACAGGGTCTGAAACAACTAAATACAATGTCATTGACAGGGTCTGAAACAACATAATACAATGTCACTGTTACGTACTGAAGCAACATAAATACATGTCATTGCCATGGTCTGAAACAACATAAATACGATGTCATTGACATGGTCTGAAACAACAACATAAATACATTGTCATGACAGGGTCTACAAACAACATAACATGCTATGCACAGACAGGGTCTGAAGAACAACACAAATACAATGTCACTAACACGTACTGAAGCAACATAAATACAATGTCATTGACAGGGTCTGAAAAAAAAAATACATTGTCACTGACACGGTCTGAACACATAAATACAATGTCACTGACAGGCTCTGAAACACAAAATACAATGTCACTGGCAAGGTCTGAAACAAACATGGGACAATGTCACTGACAGGGTCTGAAACAACATAAATACAATGTCACTGAAGGGTCTGAAAACAACACAAATACAATGTCACTGACACTACTGAAGCAACATAAATACAATGTCATTGACATGGTCTAAACAACATAAATACATTGTCACTGACAGGGTCTGAAACAACATAAATACAATGTCACTGACAGGGTCGGAAACACACAAATACAATGTCACTGACACGTACTGAAGCAACATAAATACAATGTTATTGACATGGTCTGAAAACACATAAATACAATGTCATTGCCATGGTCTGAAACAACATGAATACATTGTCATTGAAGGGTCTGAAACAACATAAATCAATGTCACTGACAGGGTCTGAAACAACACAAATACAATGTCACTGACAGGGTCTGAAAACAATAAATACAATGTCACTGGCAAGGTCTGAAACAACATGGGACAATGTCACTGACCCGGACGTCTCAAAACAACATGAAAACAATGTCACTGGCAAGGTCTGAAGACAACATATGTACAATGTCACTGACAGGTCTGAAACAGCATAATTTTACAATGTCACGAAGGGTCTGAAACATATACATACAATGTCACTGGCAAGTCTGAAACAACATGGGTACAATGTCACTGACAGGGTCTGAAAAATATAACAATGTCACTGGCAGGTCTGAAAAAACTTGGGACAATCTCACTGACAGGGTCTGAAACAACATGACAAATGTCACGGCAAGGTCTGAACAACTTGGGACAATGTCAATGACAGGGTCTGAAACAATATAATACTGATCACTGGCAAGGTCTGAAACAACATGGGACAATGTCACTGACACGGTCTGAAACAACATAAACAAGTCCAGACAGAGTCTGAAACAATATACATACAATGTCACTGGCAAGGTCTAAAACAACAGGGGACAATGTACATGACAGGGTCTGAAACAACATGAAAACAATGTCATGGCAAGGCCTGAAACAACATGGGCAATGTCACTGACAGGGTCTGAAACAACATAAATACAATGTCACTGAAGGTGTCTGAAAACAAACATAATACAATGTAGCCTGAAGGGTCTGAAAACAACATAAATACAATGTCACTGACAGGGCTGAACAACATAAAAAACAAATTGTCACTGACAGGATCTGAAAAAACATGGGAAATGTCACTGGCAAGGTCTGAAGTAACATAAATACAATGTCACTGAAAACGTATGAAGGAACATAAATCAAACAATATTGACATGGTCTAAACAAAAATACAATCGTCATTGCCATGGTCTGAAACAAATAAAACAATGTCACTGACAGAATCTAAAACAACATGAAACCAATGTCACTGGAAAGGTCTGATACAACATAAATACATGTCACTACAGGGTCTGAAAAAGCATATATACAATGCACAGACAGAGTCTGAAACAATATAATACAATGTCACTGACTGGCAAGGTCTGAAACACAACATGGGACAAAGTCACTGACAGGGTCTGAGAACAACATGGGAAAACAATGTCATGCAAGGTCTGAAACAACAATATACAATGTCACAGATAGGGTCTGAAACAACAAAATACAATGTCACTGGCAAGGTCTGAAACAACATGGGACAATGTCACTGACAGGGTCTGAAACAACATAATACAAATGACTGAAGAGGGTCTGAAACAACATAAATACAATATGACTGACAGGGTCAGAAAAACATAAATACAATGTCACTGATACGGTCTGAAAACACATAAATGCAATGTCAGTGCAGGGTCTGAAACACATAAATACATTGTGACTGACAGGAATCTGAAACAACGTAAACACAATGTCATTAACACGGTCTGATAAAACAGGGACAATGTCACTGAAGATCTGAAAACAATAAATACAATGTCACTGAACACGGTCTGATAAAAATAAATACAATGTCACTGACAGGATCTAATCAATAAAACAATGTCACTGACACGTCTGAAAATAAATAAATCAATGTCACTGACAGGATCTGAAACAACATAAATTACAATGTCACTGACACGGTCTGAAACAACAAAGCAATGTCACTGACAGGGTCTGAAACAAAACAAATACAATGTGACTGACAGGATCTGAAACAACAAAGACAATGTCATTGACAGGTCTGAAAAACATAATACAATGTCACTGACAGGGTCTGAAACAACAATAAAATACAATGTCACTGACAGGGTCTGAACTAACAAATAATGCAATGTCACTGACAGGGTCTGAAAAACATGTAAATGTCAAACAGGGTCTGAAAAACATGGGACAATGTCACTGACAGGGTCTCAAAAAAAATGGGACAATGTAACTGACACGGTCTGAAACATGGAACAATGTGACTGACACGGTCTGAAACAACATAAATACAATGACACTGACAGGGTATGAAACAAACATGGGACAATGTCACTGACAGTGACAAACAATATAAATACAATGTCATGATACGGTCTGAAACAAAATGGGACAATGTGAGGACACGGTCTGAAACAACATAAATACAATGTCACTGACAGGGTCTGAAACAACATAAATACAATGTCACTGATACGGTCTGAAACAACATGGGACAATGTCATTGACACGGTCTGAAACAACATAAATACAATGTCATACAGGGTCTAAAACAACATGAAAACAATGCACTGACAGGTCTGAAAAACATGGGACAATGTGACTGACACGGTCTGAAACAACATAAATACAATGTCACTGACACGGTCTGAAACAGCATAAATACAATGTCACTGACAGGGTCTGAAACAAATGGAACAATGTGACTGACAGGGTCCGAACAACATAAATACATTGTCATGACAGGTCTGAAACAACATAAATACAATGTCACTGACAGGACTGAAACAACATAAATACAATGTCACTGACACGGTCTGAAACAACTAAATACAATGTCACTGACACGGTCAGAAACAACATAAAAACATGTCACTGACCACGGTCTGAAACAACATAAATGCAATGTCAGTGACAGGGTCTGAAACAACATAAATACATTGTGACTGACAGGTTATAAACAACACAAAACAATGTCATTAACAGGTCTAAAACAACAGGACAATGTCACTGACAGGATCTGAAACAACATAAAAAACAATGTCACTGACACGGTCTGAAACAACATAAATACAATGTCACTGACAGGATCTGATCAATATAAATACAATGTCATGACACGGTCTGAAACAACATAAATAAAATGTCACTCACACAGTCGAAAACAACATAAATACAATGTCACTGACAGGATCTGAAACAACATAAATACAATGTCACTGACAGGGTCGGAAACAACACAAATACAATGTCACTGACACGTACTGAAGCAACATAAATACAATGTTATTGACATGGTCTGAAACAACATAAATACAATGTCATTGCCATGGTCTGAAACAACATGAATACATTGTCATTGACAGGGTCTGAAACAACTATAAATACAATGTCACTGACAGGGTCTGAAACAACACAAATACAATGTCACTGACAGGGTCTGAAACAATATACATACAATGTCACTGGCAAGGTCTGAAACAACATGGGACAATGTCACTGACAGGGTCTCAAACAACATGAAAACAATGTCACTGGCAAGGTCTGAAACAACATATGTACAATGGTCACTGACACGGTCTGAAAAGCATATATACAATGTCACAGACAGGGTCTGAAACAATTACATACAATGTCACTGGCATGGTCTGAAACAACATGGGACAATGTCACTGACAGGGTCTGAAACAATATACATACAATGTCACTGGCAAGGTCTGAAACAACTTGGGACAATCTCACTGACAGGGTCTGAAACAATATACATACAATGTCACTGGCAAGGTCTGAAACAACTGGGACAATGTCAATGACAGGGTCTGAAACAATATACATACAATGTCACTGGCAAGGTCTGAAACAACATGGGACAATGTCACTGACACGGTCTGAAACAACATAAATACAATGTCACAGACAGTGTCTGAAACAATATACATACAATGTCACTGGCAAGGTCTAAAACAACATGGGACAATGTCACTGACAGGGTCTGAAACAACATGAAAACAATGTCACTGGCAAGGCCTGAAACAACATGGGCAATGTCACTGACAGGGTCTGAAACAACATAAATACAATGTCACTGAGAGGGTCTGAAACAACATAAATACAATGTGCCTGACAGGGTCTGAAACACATAAATACAATGTCACTGACAGGGTCTGAAACAACATAAATACAATGTCACTGACAGGATCTGAAACAACATGGGACAATGTCACTGGCAAGGTCTGAGTAACATAAATACAATGTCACTGACACGTACTGAAGGAACATAAATACAATGTTATTGACATGGTCTAAAACAACATAAATACAATGTCATTGCCATGGTCTGAAACAACATAGATACAATGTCACTGACAGAATCTAAAACAACATGAAACCAATGTCACTGGAAAGGTCTGATACAACATATATACAATGTCACTGACAGGGTCTGAAACAGCATATATACAATGTCACAGACAGAGTCTGAAACAATATACATACAATGTCACTGGCAAGGTCTGAAACAACTGGGACAAAGTCACTGACAGGGTCTGAGACAACATGAAAACAATGTCACTGGCAAGGTCTGAAACAACATATATTACAATGTCACAGACAGGGTCTGAAACAATATACATACAATGTCACTGGCAAGGTCTGAAACAACATGGGACAATGTCACTGACAGGGTCTGAAACAACATAAATACAATGTCACTGAGAGGGTCTGAAACAACATAAATACAATATGACTGACAGGGTCAGAAACAAACATAAATACAATGTGACTGACAGGGTCTGAAACAACATAAATACAATGTCACTGAAAGGATCTAGAACAACATGGGACAATGTCACTGACAGGGTCTGAAACACCATAAATACAATGTCACTGAGGAGGGTCTGAAACAAAATAAATACAATGTGACTGACAGGGTCTAAAACAAATAAATACAATGTCACTGACAGGGTCTGAAACAATATAAATTACAATGTCACTGATAGGATCTGAACAACATAAATACATGTCACTGACAGGATCTGAAACAACATAAATACAATGTCACTGACAGGATCTGAAACAACATAAATACAACGTCACTGACAGGATCTGAAACAACATAATACAATGTCACTGACCCTGTCTGAAACAACATAAATACAATGTCACTGACACGGTCTGAAACAAACATAAAAACATTGTCACTGACACGGTCTGAAAACAACATAAATACAATGTCACTGACACGGTCTGAAACAACATAAATACAACGTCACTGACAGGATCTGAAACAACATAAATGCAATGTCATGACAGGGTCTGAAACAACATAAATACATGTGACTGACAGGATCTGAAACAACACAAAGACAATGTCACTGACATGCTCTAAAACAACATAAATACAATGTCACTGACAGGGTCTGAAACAACATAAATACAATGTCACTGACAGGGTCTGAAACAACATGGGACAATGTCACTGACAGGGTCTGAAACAACATGGGACAATGTCACTGACAGGGTCTCAAACAACATGGGACAATGTGACTGACACGGTCTGAAACATGGGACAATGTGACTGACACGGTCTGAAACAACATAATACAATGTCACTGACACGGTCTGAAACAACATAATACAATGTCACTGACAGGGTCTGAAACAACATAAATACAATGTCACTGACACGGTCTGAAACAACATGGGACAATGTCATTGACACGGTCTGAAACAACATAAATACAATGTCACTAACACGGTCTGAAACAACATAATTACAATGTGACCGACAGGATCTGAAACAACATGGGACAATGTGACTGACCGGTCTGAAACAACATAAATACATGTCACTGACACGGTCTGAAACAGCATAAATGTAATGTCACTGACAGGGTCTGAAACAAAATTGAACAATGTGGCTGACTGGGTCTGAAACAACATAAATACAATGTCACTGACAGGGTCTGAAACAACATAAATACAATGTCATGACAGGGTCTAACACAACATAAATACAATGTCATGACAGAGGCTGAAACAACATAAATACAATGTCACTGACAGGGTCTGAAACAACATAAATACAATGTCACTGACAGGGTCTGAAACAACATAAATACAATGTAACAGACATTGTCTGAAACAACATAAATAAAATGTCATTGACAGGGTCTGAAACAACATAAATACAATGTCACTGTCAGGGTTTAAAACAACATAAATACAATGTCACTGACAGGGTCTGAAACAACATAAATACAGTATCACTGAAACGGTCTGAAAACAACAAAAATACAATGTCACTGACAGGGTCTGAAACAACATAAATACAATGTCACTGAGAGGGTCTGAAACAACATAAATACATATGTCACTCACAGGATCTGAAACAACATAAATACAATGTCACTGACAGGATCTGAAACAACCTAAATACAACGTCACTGACAGGATCTGAAACAACATAAATACAATGTCACTGACCCGGTCTGAAACAACATAAATACAATGTCACTGACACGGTCTGAAACAACATAAAAACAATGTCACTGACACGGTCTGAAACAACATAAAAACAATGTCACTGACACGGTCTGAAAACAACATAAATACAATGTCACTGACACGGTCTGAAACAACATAAATACAACGTCACTGACAGGATCTGAAACAACATAAATGCAATGTCACTGACAGGGTCTGAAACGACATAAATACAATGTGACTGACAGGATCTGAAACAACACAAAGACAATGTCACTGACATGCTCTAAAACAACATAAATACAATGTCACTGACAGGGTCTGAAACAACATGGGACAATGTCACTGACAGGGTCTGAAACAAACATGGGACAATGTCACTGACAGGGTCTGAAACAACATGGGACAATGTCACTGACAGGGTCTGAAACAACATAAATACAATGTCACTGACAGGGTCTGAAACAACATGGGACAATGTCACTGACAGGGTCTGAAACAACATGGGACAATGTCACTGACAGGGTCTCAAACAACATAGGACAATGTGACTGACACGGTCTTAAACATGGGACAATGTGACTGACACGGTCTGAAACAACATAAATACAATGTCACTGACAGGGTCTGAAACAACATGGGACAATGTGACTGACACGGTATGAAACAACATAAATGCAATGTCACTGACAGGGTCCGAAACAACATAAATACAATGTGACCGACAGGGTCTGAAACAACATGGGACAATGTGACTGACTCGGTCTGAAACAACATAAATACAATGTCACTGACACGGTCTGAAACAGCATAAATACAATGTCACTGACAGGGTCTGAAACAAAATTGAACAATGTGACTGACAGGGTCTAAAACAACATAAATACAATGTCACTGACAGGGTTTGAAACAACATAAATACAATGTCACTGACAGGGTCTGAAACAACATAAATACAATGTCACTGACAGAGGCTGAAACAACATAAATACAATGTGACTGACAGGGTCTGAAACAACATAAATACAATATCACTGACAGGGTCTGAAACAACATAAATACAGTATCACTGAAACGGTCTGAAACAACATAAATACAATGTCACTGACAGGGTCTGAAACAACATAAATACAATGTCACTGAGAGGGACTGAAACAACATAAATACAATGTGACTGGCAGGGTCTAAAACAACATAAATACAATGTCACTGACAGGGTCTGAAACAATATAATTACAATGTCACTGACAGGATCTGAAACAACATAAATACAATGTCACTGACAGGATCTCAAACAACATAAATACAATGTCACTGACAGGATCTGAAACAACATAAATACAAGGTCACTGACAGGATCTGAAACAACATAAATACAATGTCACTGACACGGTCTGAAACAACATAAATACAATGTCACTGACACGGTCTGAAACAACATAAAAACAATGTCTCTGACACGGTCTGAAACAACATAAATACAATGTCACTGACACGGTCTGAAACAACATAAATACAACGTCACTGACAGGATCTGAAACAACATAAATGCAATGTCACTGAGAGGGTCTGAAACAAAATAAATACAATGTGACTGACAGGATCTGAAACAACACAAAGACAATGTCACTGACATGCTCTAAAACAACATAAATACAATGTCACTGCAGGGTCTGAAACAACATAAATACAATGTCACTGACAGGGTCTGAAACAACATGGGACAATGTCACTGACAGGGTCTGAAACAACATGGGACAATGTCACTGACAGGGTCTCAAACAACATAGGACAATGTGACTGACACGGTCTTAAACATGGGACAATGTGACTGACACGGTCTGAAACAACATAAAATACAATGTCACTGACAGGGTCTGAAACAACATGGGACAATGTGACTGACACGGTATGAAACAACATAAATACAATGTCACTGACAGGGTCCGCAACATGGGACAATGTGACCGACAGGGTCTGAAACAACATGGGACAATGTGACTGACTCGGTCTGAACCAACATAAATACAATGTCACTGACACGGTCTGAAACAGCATAAATACAATGTCACTGACAGGGTCTGAAACAAAATTGAACAATGTGACTGACAGGGTCTAAAACAACATAAATACAATGTCACTGACAGGGTTTGAAACAACATAAATACAATGTCACTGACAGGGTCTGAAACAACATAAATACAATGTCACTGACAGAGGCTGAAACAACATAATACAATGTCACTGACAGGGTCTGAAACAACATAAATACAATGTCACTGACAGGGTCTGAAACAACATAAATACAATGTCACAGACATGGTCTGAAACAACATAAATGCAATGTCATTGACAGGGTCTGAAACACATAAATACAATGTCACTGTCAGGGTCTGAAACAACATAAATACATTGTCACTGACAGGGTCTGAAACAACATAAATACAATATCACTGACACGGTCTGAAACAACATAAATACAATGTCACTGACAGGGTCTGAAACAACATAATATACAATGTCACTGACACGGTCTGAAACAACATAAATATAATGTCACTGACAGGGTCTGAAACACATGGGACAATGTGACCGACATGGTCTGAAGCAACATAAATGCAATGTCACTGACAGGGTCTGAAAAGGCATAAATACAATGTCACTGACAGGGTCTGAAACAACATAAATACAATGTCGTTCACAGGGTCTGAAACAACATAAATACAATGCCACTGACAGGATCTGAAACAACATAAATACAATGTCATTGACATGGTCTCCAACAACATAAATACAATGTCACTGACAGGGTCTCAAACAACATAAATACAATGTCACTGGCACGGTCTGAAACAACATAAATACAATGTCACTGACAGGGTCTGAAACATCATAAATACAATGTCCCTGATACGGTCTGAAACAACATACATACAATGTCACTGGCAAGGTCTGAAGTAACATAAATACAATGTCACTGACATGTACTGAAGCAACATAAATACAATGTAATTGACATGGTCTGAAACAACATAAATACAATGTCATTGACAGGGTCTGAAACAACATAAATACAATGTCATTGCCATGGTCTGAAACAACATAAATACAATGTCACTGACAGGGTCTGAAACAGCATAAATACAATGTCACTGACAGGGTCTCAAACAGCATAAATACAATGTCATTGCCATGGTCTGGAACATAAATACAATGTCACTGACAGGGTCTGAAACAACATGAAAACAATGTCACTGGCAAGGTCTGAAACAACATATATACAATGTCACAGACAGGGTCTGAAACAATATACATACAATGTCACTGGCAAGGTCTGAAACAACATGGGACAATGTCACTGACAGGGTCTGAAACAACATAAATACAATGTCTCTGAGAGGGTCTGAAACAACATAAATACAATGTCACTGACAGGGTCTGAAACAACATAAATACAATGTCACTTACAGGGTCTGAAACAACATAAATGCAATGTCACTGACAGGGTCTGAATCAACATAAATACAATGTCATTGACAGGGTCTGAAACAACATAAATACAATGTCATTGGCAGGGTCTGAAACAACATAAATACAATGCCACTGACACGGTCTGAAACAACATGGAACAATGTCACTGACAGGGTCTGAAACAACATAAATACAATGCCACTAACAGGGTCTGAAACAATATGGAACAATGTCAATGACAGGGTCTGAAACAACATAAATACAATGTGACTGACAGGATCTGAAACAACACAAAGACAATGTCACTGACATGCTCTAAAACAACATAAATACAATGTCACTGACAGGGTCTGAAACAACATAAATACAATGTCACTGACAGGGTCTGAAACAACATGGGACAATGTCACTGACAGGGTCTGAAACAACATGGGACAATGTCACTGACAGGGTCTCAAACAACATGGGACAATGTGACTGACACGGTCTGAAACATGGGACAATGTCACTGACACGGTCTGAAACAACATAAATACAATGTCACTGACAGGGTCTGAAACAACATGGAACAATGTCACTGACAGGGTCTGAAACAACATAAATACAATGTCACTGACAGGGTCTGAAACAACATGGAACAATGTCACTGACAGGGTCTGAAACAACATGGGACAATGTCACTGACAGGGTCTGAAACATAATGGGACAATGTCACTGACAGGGTCTGAAACAACATGGGACAATATCACTGAAAGGGTCTAAAGCAACATGGTACAATGTTAAAGACAGGGTCTGAAACTACATAAATACAATGTCACAGCTAGGGTCTG
>CM031614.1:74634000-74641500 GCA_018398815.1 Conus ventricosus
GAAGGACGTGTACAATCATAGAGAGATGCATGAACAAGGACAGGTGCACGATTTTAGAACGGTCATATACGATAAGGTAGAAAGGTGCGCAAACATAGTAAGAATGGGACATCGTTTGATCAAACAGACAAACCAACATTCATAATGATAAACCATCTCAGAGAGACAGATTTTGCACGATCATACAGTCAGGCGGACGCTCATAGGGATGACAGATCAAAGAGAGAGTTTGATTTAAGAATCATAAACAGAGACAGACCTGTGATGACACTGACAGATAAGACGCGAGTTAGATACACGATCAGCGAGAGAGAGAGAGAGAGAGAGAGAGAGAGAGAGAGAGAGAGAGAGAGAGAGAGAGAGAGAGAGAGCGAGAGAGAGAGAGAAGAGAGACAGGGAGAGAGAGAGAGAGAGAGAGAGAGAGAGAGAGAGAGAGAGAGAGAGAGAGAGAGAGAGAGAGAGAGAGAGAGAGAGAGAATCCTAGACAAATGTACGACCAGAGAGAGAGAGAAAGATGTACGACTGAAGACACATGCAATTACAGAGTTAAGTACAATCATAGTGAGAGAAGCACGATCATAGTGAGAGAAGCACGATCATAGTGAGAGGAGTACGATCATAGTGAGAGAAGTACGATCATAGTGAAAGAAGTACGATCATAGTGAGAGAAGCACGATCATAGTGAGAGAAACACGATCATAGTGAGAGAAGTACGATCATAGTGAGAGGAGTACGATCATAGTGAGAGGAGTACGATCATAGTGAGAGGAGTACGATCATAGTGAGAGGAGTACGATCATAGTGGGGGGAGTACGATCATAGTGGGGGAGAACGCACATAGTGAGAGAAGTACGATCATAGTGAAGGAAGTACGATCATAGTGGGGGGAGTACGATCATAGTGAGAGGAGTACGATCATAGTGAGAGGGCACGATCATAGTGAGAGGAGCACGATCAAAGTGAGAGAAGTACGATCATAGTGGGGGGGGGGAGTACGCACATAGTGAGAGGCGTAAGATCATAGTGAGGGAAGTACGCTCATAGTAAGAGAAGTACGCTCATAGTGAGGGAAGTACAATCATAGTGAGAGAAGTACGATCATAGTGATAGAAGTACGATCATAGTGAGAGAAGTACGATCATGTGAGAGGAGTACGATCATAGTGAAGAAAGTACGATCATAGTGAGAGGAGTACGATCATAGTGAAGAAAGTACGATCATAGTGAGAGGAGTACGATCATAGTGAAGAAAGTACGATCATAGTGAGAAACGTACGCTCATAGTGAGGGAAGTACGATCACAGTGAGGGAAGTACAATCACAGTGAGAGGAGAACGATCATAGTGAGGGAAGTACGATCATAGTGAGAGGAGTACGATCATAGTGAGGGAAGTACGATCACAGTGAGGGAAGTACGATCATAAAAAGTACGATCATAGTGAGGGAAGTACGATCACAGTGAGGGAAGTACGATCACAGTGAGGGAAGTACGATCATAGAGAGGTACGATCATAGTGACAGGAGTACGATCATAGTGAGGGAAGTACGATCATAGTGAGGGAAGTACGATCACAGTGAGGGAAGTACGATCATAGAGAGGGAAGTACGATCACAGTGAGGGAAGTACGATCACAGTGAGGGAAGTACGATCACAGTGAGGGGAAATACGATCATAGTGAGGGAAGTACGATCATAGTGAGGGAAGTACGATCATAGTGAGGGAAGTACGATCACAGTGAGGGAAGTACGATCATAGAGAGGTACGATCATAGTGACAGGAGTACGATCATAGTGAGGGAAGTACGATCATAGTGAGGGATGTACGATATAGTGAGAGGAGTACGATCATAATGAGAAAAATATGATCATAGTGGAGGAAGTGCGATCATAGTGAGGAAGTACGATCACAATGACAGAAATACGATAATAGTAAGGGAAGTATGATCATAGTGAAAGGAGTACGATGATAGTGGGGAAAGTACGATCGTAATGAGAGAAGGACGATCATAAAGAGAGACGTGCGATCATAATGCGAGAAGCACGATCATAATAAGGGAAGTACGATCATAGTGAAGGAAGTACGATCCTAGATAGAGGAGTACGATCATAGTGAGGGATGTACGATCATAATGACAGATGTACGATCATAGTGAGAGGAGTACGATCATAGTGAGGAAAGAACGATCATAGTGAGAGGAGTACGATCATAATTAGAGGAGACGATTATAGTGGGGGAAGTACACTCATAGTGAGGGAAGTGCGATCACAGTGAGGGACATACAATCATAATGAAAGAAGTACGATCATAATGAGGGACGTTACGGTCATAATGAGAGAAGTACGAGTTAGAGATGTACGATTGCAATGAGAGAAGTATGATCATAATGAGAGAAGTACGATCATAGCGAGAAGAGTACGATCATAGTGAGGGAAGTACGATCAAAGTGAGAGGAGCACGACCATAGTGAAGGATGTATGATGATAGTGAGGGAAGTACGATCAAAGTGAGAGGAGCACGATCATAGTGAAGGATGTATGATGATAGTGAGGGAAGTACGATCAAAGTGAGAGGAGCACGACCATAGTGAAGGAAGTACGCTCATAGTGAGAAAAGTACGATCATAGTGAGAGTAGTACGATCATAGTGAGGGACGTATGACCATAGTGAGAAGAATACGATCATAGTGAAGGATGTATGATGATAGTGAGGGAAGTACGATCAAAGTGAGAGGAGCACGACCATAGTGAAGGAAGTACGCTCATAGTGAGAAAAGTACGATCATAGTGAGAGTAGTACGATCATAGTGAGGGACGTATGACCATAGTGAGAAGAGTACGATCATAGTGAAGGATGTATGATGATAGTGAGAGAAGTATGATCATAGTGAGAGGAGCACGATCATAGTGAGGGAAGTACTATCATAGTGAGAGAAGTACGATCATAGTGAGAGGAGTACGATCATAGTGAGGGAAGTATGATCATAGTGAAAAGAGTACGATCATAGTGAGAGGAGTACGATCATAATGAGAGAAGTACGATCGTAGTGATAGAAGTACGATCATAGTGAGAGAAGTACGATCTTAGTGAGAGGAGTACGATCAAAGTGAGAGAAGTACGATCATAATGAGAGAAGTACGGTCTAGTGACGGAAGTATAATCATAGTGAGGGACATACGATCATAATGGGAGATCTACGATGATAGTGAGGAAAGTACAATCATAATGAGAGAAGTTACGAGTAAGAGAAGTACGATCATAATGAGAGAAGTATGATCATAGTTAGAGAAGCGTGATCATAGTGACGGAAGTACGATCATAGAGAGAGAAGTACGATCATAGTGAGAGAAGTACGATCATAGTGAGGGAAGTACGTTCATAGAGAGGCACGATCATAGTGATAAAAGTACCCATCATAGTGGGGGAAGTACGATCATAGTGAGGGAAGTACGATCATAGTGAGGGAAGTACGATTATAGAGAGGTACGATCATAGCGAGAGAAGCGTGATCATAGTGACGGAAGTACGATCATAGTGAGAGAAGTACGATCATAGTGAGGAAGTGCTATAGTGGGTACGATCATAGTGAGGGAATACGATCATAAGGGACATCATAGGAGGGAAGTTGAACGATCGAACTAGAGAGGTACGATCATAGTGAGGGAAGTCGATCATAGAGAGGTACGATCATAGTGAGGGAAGTACGATTTATAGGGGGGAAGGTACGATCTGTGATAGTGAGGAGGAAGACGATCAGGAGGGAAGTACGATCATAGTGAGGTACGATCATTAGGGGAAGTACGATCATAGTGAGGATACGATCATAGGAGGTAGACATCATGTGACGGAAGTACGATCATAGTGGGTCATCAGTGAGGGAAGTACGATCATAGTGAGGGAAGTACGATCAAGTAAGAGACGACATCATAGAGAGAAGTACGATCATGGATGAGGTGCGATCATAGGAGGAACAGTACCATCATAGGAGAGAGACGATATAGTGAGAGAAGCGATCATAGTGGAGAGTAGATCAAGTGAGGAAGTACGATCATAGGGGAGTCGATCATAACAGAGGTACGATCATAGTGGGAGAAGTCCCTAAATGAGAGAAGTCGATCATAGTGGGAGAAAGTCGATCATAGGGAGAAATCCGATCCGTGGAAAAAGCCGATCATGGGGAGAAATCGATCAAGTGGAGAAGTCCGATCATAGTGAAGGAATCCGATCATAGTGAAGAAGTCGATATAGGGAGAAGTCCGATAAGAGAAATCGATCATGTGGGAAGGCCGATCAATGAAGGAAGTACGATCATAGGAATATGAGAGGCCAATCTAGTGGGGAACGTATGACATAAGAGAAAGACCCCTCATAGTGGAGGAAGGACGGAATCACAATGGGGACCGCATAGTACGATCATTACTGAAGATATATGAGAGTTACAATAGTGAGGTACTGTATGGGAAAATTTATTAGTGAGGACACCACGGTCATAGTGAGAGGTGAACAAGTGAGGAAGGCCTAAGGGCAAAATTTTAAAAGGGGGGTGGAATACTGGAAGAGGTACCCATAGTGTGAAAGGTAGGGTTCACAATGAGAGAATACAATGAAGGAGGTACAAACTAGGAGGAGAACAAAATGTGAGTCAAAGTGAGAGATCACATCGTATGAGAGGTGAGATCAATGGAGAAGGAATCAAGGGAAATTCGAAAGGGAGGTAGAATTTAAAGGGGATCGTGAGAGAGGTACGATCTATGAGATATTACGATCATATGAGAAATTACATCTATTTAGAGCGGGACGATCATATAGAGAGGTACATCATAGGAAAAGGTACGATCAAATGAGGGGTGTACGATCATAGTGAGAGAGGTTTCTCTTTTGAGAGTGGTAACGATCATTAATTATGAGAGGGTACTCATTTTGAGAAGGTACATCAAGTGAAAGAGGTACGATCATAGAGAGGTACGATCATAGTGAGAGAGGTACGATCATAATGAGATGTGTACGATCATAGTGAGAGAATTACAATCCTATTGAGAGCGGTACGATCATAATGAGAGAGGTATCATCATAGTGAAAAAGGTACGATCATAGTGAGTGAGGTACGATCATAGTGAGAGAGGTACGGTCATAGTGAGATGTGTACGATCATAGTGAGATCATTACAATCCTATTGAGAGCGGTACGGTCATAATGAGAGAGGTATCATCATAGTGAAAGAGGTACGATCATAGAGAGGTACGATCATAGTGAGTGAGGTACGATCATAGTGAGAGAGGTACGGTCATAGTGAGACCCTAACAGAAACAGATGCACGATTCTAGCGAGAGATAGCACCATGGAGAGCGACTTCCGATCCTAGAGAGAGAGGCACGATCACGGGTCACAGAGAGGTACCATCACAGGGAGGTATGTACGATCACAAAGATGGCATTTCATACAGAGAGACCGACGATCGTAGTTAGAGATCAACGGTCATGGAGAGAGAGAGAGAGAGAGAGAGAGAGAGAGAGAGAGAGAGAGAGAGGAGAGAGAGAGAGAAGAGAGAGAGACAGACAGACAGACAGACAGACAGACAGACAGACAGACAGACAGAGAGAGATGTACGATCATCGTAAGAAATGGACAATCGTAAAGAGAGATTTGCGATAGCAAGTGTAATTGTAGTGAGAGAAGTACAACCATATCTACGACGTACATTCATAGAAAGAGAAGCAAATCATAGAAAGAGATGTACGATCATAGAAAGAGACGTCCAGACATAGATAGAGTGGCACATTCATAGTGAGAGAGGTAGGATCATAGAGACAGATGTATGACCATAGGGGAAGATGTACGATCATATAAGAAAATGATCACAGAGAAAGATATGTACGGTTATGGGTGGAGTAGCGCAATCACAGTGACAGACACATGATTAGAGAGAGGGCTTACGATTTTTTGAGAGAAATATACAATCATAGAGAAAGAAGTACAATCATAGTGGGAGAGGTACGATCATAGAGGGAGATGTCGGTTATAGAGAGGATGATGTACGAATATCACAGAAGTACAAACATAGTGGTAGAAATACTATCATGGAGAAAGGTATGATCATAAAAAAAAGATGTCGATCATAGAGAGACAGACGTACGACTATAGACGGAAACGCACAATAATAGTGAGATAGACACGATCATAGGGAAAATACGCGGTCGTTGGGAGAGATCTACCATCATAGTGACAGGTGGACAATATTGGGACGATCATAGTGAGAGACAGACGATCACTGTACGAGATGAACTGTCACGGTGAGAGAGGGACGATCATAGTGAGAGTGTGACGATCATTGAAAAAGATGGTCGGTCACAGAGATATTTCTACGATCATAGTGAAGGATGTACGATAATAGACAATTCGGTCATAGAGTGACGAACAATAGATTTCAGAGAGAGAGAGAGAGAGAGAGAGAGAGAGAGAGAAGAGAGAGAGAGAGAGAGAGAGAGAGAGAGAGAGAGAGAGGAGAGAGAGAGAGAGAGAGAGAGAGAGGAGAGAGAGAGAGAGAGAACGGCGGTATCTGACATTTTCTACAGTTCATAACGTAAATGAAAATTATGACATACTCACATCCAAACTAATTAACGAGAACAGCTTGGTTTCTTTTCTGTTCATGCTTTCTCTCTCACTCAAATACACGCACACGGGAGATCACGGCTTCACAACAGCCGCTCAAACCGGTTCTACGGCGTCAGACTGCTTGCAATAACAACTTCGTGCAACGGGGCCATCTTGAAACCCTCATTCATACATCCAACTCCTGCCGAAAGAACTATGGGAGCTTCTGTCTGTAAATATCATATCCAGCAAGTGGGGGGAAAAAAAGCCCACGGTCTCCTAATGTCATTCGGGAGAAGACGTATTATTTATTTCATCAGAGAGGAAACCAGTGTCTGGCGAGGAATATCATTTAAAGAATCACAAAGAAGTCTGGAGCTGAGAGTTGCATCCAGCATGAATTTAATTGTCAATCCATCATAAACATCATTTCAAACCCTAGCTGTATATACGCTGGATATGATGCCGTGAATTGAGTGTTCACATCATTTCTTGCAGGGCGGGCGCCACTGTTTCAGCAACATCTTTTTTGCAGAATCGCCGATGGGACAAACTTCATGGGGACCAAATTTGTGTGAATGTCTAGTAACCCGAGGTAGACTGAGTGCACTTTTTTCGCAAGGCAAAATGTTGCAGATCCATATAGCTTGAGCATAGCGTGTGAGTTACTTTTTTTTCGCACTGAGTCTAATTCACATGGGATAGGTAGGCGACAGAATAGAACACAGGCAGTAGCAGCGTCTCCGAAGCGAAATTTCCTTTCCGTTTTTATTCAAACAATCCATAGTTAAACCAGGATTTTATTCAAAGAAAAAGACACGCAGATATATCCAGTTAGTGTGATCCACACATGTAAGTACACGCACACACGCGCGCGCACACACACACACACACACACACACACACACA
>CM031614.1:74649000-74664435 GCA_018398815.1 Conus ventricosus
GAGAGGACATCGAAACCGCGGTGACTATGACACCAGGACATGATGGGCGACAGAATTTAAGACTTTTATTTCAATACTGATAGATGGGAATGAGGATGATGAAGATCATGCTACGGATTTCCTTTCTGGTCTGACACGGTATGACAGGGCTGTATTCTACGCTTACTCTCATGATATATCCCGGTGTCAACCAGGCCCGAAATATACAGATACCTGCAGTGTTGGGCAGAAAATTCGAGCAACACTCTCAGAGGACGCATCCATTTAGTGGATGAAACTCGACTGTGTGGTCCCAGTCTTCCCAACAGAGCCCGTAGCCAACTCAACTCTGGGTAGGAGCCGGCTGGGGCAGAAAAATCCCTCATGGTTCTGATGGGAATCGAACCCCCGACCTCCCAGCCAAATTTCTTTTATGTATATAGTTTTCCAAACAGAAATTCAGAAATGGGTTGAACATTTTCCGAAGCTGCCTGTTCAGCCAGATTATCTGCTATTTCATTCCACTTTGAGCCACAATGTGAAGGTACCCAGCAAAAAAAGCGAGGGGGGGGGGGGCATGGTATACATAGTGTGCCTGTCTTAGTTGCCTGTTACAACCCATGGTCCAGCCGACCACAAAAACTATATCCAAGCTTCCCGGCCCCATAAATCCGTCTGTCATGTTTCCCATAAATCCGTCTGTCATGTTTCCCATAAATCCGTCTGTCATGTTTCCCATAAATCCGTCTGTCATGTTTCCCATAAATCCGTCTGTCATGTTTCCCATAAATCCGTCTGTCATGTTTCCCATAAATCCGCCTGTCATGTTTCCCATAAATCCGCCTGTCATGTTTCCCATAAATCCGCCTGTCATGTTTCCCATAAATCCGTCTGTCATGTTTCCCATAAATCCGTCTGTCATGTTTCCCATAAATCCGTCTGTCATGTTTCCCATAAATCCGTCTGTCATGTTTCCCATAAATCCGCCTGTCATGTTTCCCATAAATCCGTCTGTCATGTTTCCCATAAATCCGTCTGTCATGTTTCCCATAAATCCGTCTGTCATGTTTCCCATAAATCCGTCTGTCATGTTTCCCATAAATCCGTCTGTCATGTTTCCCATAAATCCGTCTGTCATGTTTCCCATAAATCCGTCTGTCATGTTTCCCATAAATCCGTCTGTCATGTTTCCCATAAATCCGTCTGTCATGTTTCGAGGAGTCCTGTTTCACTGCCCCATGCTTTCAAAAAGCATTAAAAAGCTATGGAAGAAAATTGACAGACTGCCACACACCGCCACAGGCCTTACTACTTCAGTGGTCTCAGTCAGGACTTTGCACTGAAACAGTGTATAATTCATGTTAGCGTTCCGAGACCTACCATACATGTGAGCCAGCATTTAATGTTAAACTGAGACTTGATGAAAAGAACAACTCCCCACCACTTATTCCCTTGTTTTGGGGGGATCTTCACCGATGAAATCACAAACAGTCTTCAAAGACACGACCTTTCCCTATAGTTGACACACATTTCAGGCCTTTGCACTCACCCCCTGACCCCTTATCTTAGCGCCAGCTCCAAGCGCCTGAAATAATCCCCTCCCATTTGATGCCTGCTTGGAACCACCTGGCTTGTGCCTTGGTGGGCCATAAGAAGGAAAATGAGGAGAATCAACTTCCAGACACAATGAAAATCCTCAATCCAATCCAGCTGCGCCAGTCTACAAATACTCGACTCCTTAAGTAAGGCCTTGGCGCGTGAATTTTGGGTGTGCAGCCAGTGTAAAGCATATCCATATGTGCCGTGTGCAGAAACTCCCCTCCCTCGCCCCGCCCCTCCCTATTTTCTTTCAAAGAATTCTGAAGATATGGGGTATGGTGAGGGAGAGGGAAACGGAGATTTGAGGGGGCGGGGGTGGGAGATTTAGAAGGGGATGAGAGGTGGAGGGGGAGCAAGAGGGAGCAGAGGGGGGGGGGGGTTAAGAAGTGGAAGGGGGAGGACAGGGAGGGGGGGACGAGGGAGCGGAGGACGGGTATATGGAGGGGCGGGGGAGGGGCGGCGGGTACGTCTTTATCTATACCTATATATCTATCTGTCTGTCTGTCCGTCTGTCTCCCTGTCATTTATAGATCGATAGATAGAGAGATAAATAGATAGATACATAGATGGGTGGATAGATAGATAGATAGATAGATAGATAGATAGATAGATAGATAGATAGTAGATAGATAGATAGATAGATAGACAGATAGATGGTTTGGATATGTGGATAGATAGATAGATAGATAGATAGATAGATAGATAGATAGATAGATAGATAGATAGGATGGGTAGATAGATAGATAGTAGATAGATAGTGGATAGATAGATAGATAGATAGATAGATGGATAGATAGATAGATAGATAGATAGATAGATAGATAGATAGATAGATAGATAAGGTCTAGACATACAAAAAACATAATGAATCAATAAAACATAAACAAATAAACAAACAAAAAAATAAATGAAGATAACATCGGGAGTCCGGGGGAGAAAAAAACCGATCTGCCGGGGATCAAAATTGACCAGGGACGTTGTTTTTCCCACGCCGAACACTTGCCAGTTTCCTCCCTCCCGTCTCGGCTCCGGTCCCAATCAATAGAGGGCAGTCTATTTTTAGCCGGGGCCTCTCTTTTATATGTTTGTGTGTTCGCGTACAATCAACATGGCAGAATTCCGTCGATAGTGGCACAGGCGAGATGGGAGCGAAGGTGGACTGGCTGTGTGCGTGTGTGTGTGTGTGTGTGTGTGTGTGTGTGTGTGTGTGTGTGTGTGTGTGTGTGTGTGCGTGCGTGCGTGCGTGCTTTGCGTGCGTGGTGTGTGTGTTGTGCGTGGTGGGGTGCGTGCGTGCGTGCGTGTGTGGTGTGTGTGTAGTGTGTGTGTGTGGTGTGTGTGTGGTGTGTGTGTGTGTGTGGTGTGTGTGTGTGTGTGTGTGTGTGTGTGTTGGGGGGGGGGGGGGGGTAGCATCACGATTTAAGCGCAAAATAAATGGCTGATGATGATGAGAGATAATGGAAATGGAGACGAGTGACGGACACAAAGACAGACAGACAGAGGACAGACAGAGAGAGAGATTGATTGATTGATTGATTGATTGTTGATTGATTTTTAAATACCCAGGATGAAGATTTTAGGCCAAAGCCTAGTCTTACAATTTGTCTTGTCATGCTTTACATTATTTCGCACATATCATTATACAGACAATTCAACATAGCAACATGATAATCTAATTCTACAATGATAAGCAAACTACTCATAAAAGCACTAATGAGATGGGGGATGGTAAACAAAAGGAAACTTAAAGCAAACAAAAAACAAAAACTACAGGAGAGAGAGAGGTCAGAGGAGGGTGGGGGAAGAGAGAATGGTGGGTTTAGGGGGAGGGAAAAGGGAGGGTAGACAGAGTGGGAGTGGGGATGAGCGTTTTTTACGGAAGTAGGTTTTATGTTTAGACGATTTATTCAAGCATGGTTCACAGAAGATTATCGAGTGGACGCAAATTTCATTGTAATCGGAAATTTAACTACTGAGACATAAAATGTTTATGCAAATGTTCTTGGAAAAGTTTTAAAGTATTCATGTTTTGTAGAATCGGTGGAAGTGATTTCCCAGACTTTGGTCCAGAGTATGCTGGCTTGTTTTGTATAGATCAATGCGTGGGTAGGGAAGAAGGAATTTCGTCGAGCAAGAAAAGCTGTTCGTCTTGTAAAAAGGGCATTGATATAACATGGCATAGTATTGTCAAGATTGTAAACAAAATTGATGCCTTGTTGAATTCCAATTGCCTATTCAGAGGAAGTATGTTCGCGCTTTTAGTTTTTCGTCTGTTGTTAGAGATACAGCTGGATGGAGTAGCTTTGCTGCACGTCTATGGAGGAATTCACCCTTTTTTTTGTGGGTCACTATTTGCCGTCCCACACTGTTGAGGCGTAATTGATACGTGACATTTGTGTGCATTGAAAAAAGTTTAAGCACATTAATTTTGACGTAGCGCTTTAATTGAGATAACAGGAAAAGGTGTTTTTGAGACTACTTTGCATACTTTTATTTAGATGAGATTGCCATTTCAATTCTTTATTATTTTTAAACCCCTTAAAATACGATGCTCGTTACCTGCTCGATAAAAAGTGCCATTCAACTGAAGTTTTAGGGAAAGAGGAGTCAACTGGTGTTTTTGGCGGGTAGCTATAATATAGATTTGGTTTTGGTGGGTGTATGACCATTGAGTTTAAATGACACCAGTCTGACACGTCGTTTAGACTTTCCTGGAGAGAAGTTTTATTGTCTGTAGATCACTACCATTCGTTTGGAGCGACGAGTCATCAGCAAACAAATCTGTTGTGACTTTTCATCTGTACGGACAATGGTATCATTGATGAAGATGCAGAATAGTAGGGGGGCCTAGTACAGAGCCCTGTGGGACTCCATTTTGGGACAAAGTCTGAAGGGGGAGGTTTTGCATTAAGCGCCACATACTGAGTCCTATCGTTCAATTTATGACTGGAATAATGAGATTGTCGGGGTATGGTTCAAGTAGAGAGATAGTTTTTTAGAAGAATGGAATGATAACCCAGATTCAAACGCCTTTTTGAAGTCAGAAAGAACAACCCCTGTCATTTGTGATTGGTTCATATTTGAAAGCCATGAGTCACACATTCGTGTAATGCTGTTTTGGCAGGAATGATTAGATCGGAATTCCGATTGGAGTGGGTGAAATAGTTTGTTTTTCTCCATGAACTGAGATAGTGTGTGTGTATGTGTCTTTCAAGGGGTTTGGATAGAATCGATAGTAAGGATATAGGTCTGAAATTTTTTGGATCCGACAAATCTTTGATTTTGGAAGGGGGATTACTTTGGCGTTTTTGAACGCCTGCGGGAAACATTAGTTTCAATGGATAGATTTATATGTATGAAAGAGATCTCAAAAATGTAAGGTAGAGCGATTTTGAGAAGAAATGCGGGTATGTTATCGGACCCAGGGATTTTTTATTCTTTAATTGCGTATGTGCATACCTACTTCATGTACAGCAAGAAGGGGAATTTTAATTGAGTTACGGGATCCAAGTTTTTGTTTGCAAAATGATATTGGGAGTCGGGCATGTATATTCTTTTGGGGTGCTCTTAACGTCTGTGAAGCTTGAGTAAGGGAAATTGATAATGACGGGAAAGTGGGTATTAAATTTGTCGGGGTGATGTTGGTGCTTGAAGTTTGTGAATTTGTACGCTTGTTGCTTTACAATAGTGTTTATTCCCCTCCACATTGGGGCTGTGGTTTTTTGCATCCGTTATCATTTGACTGAAGTAGTCTGTTTGGCTTTTTCAACTTCGTTTGAAAAAGTTTCTCTGCTCTTTGTATTCGTCAAACAAATTTGCTGCCTTGAGTTGGTCACTTTAGTACCTTTCTTGCAGAAATTTGGAGTTAACAACGGGTTATCTGCGGATGCCTAACTCTTTTTGATGTAACGGGCGTGTTTTTATTTATGTTTGGTGAGGAATTTTTTGGGGTACCAGAAGGACAGTGATCATCGACGTCTGAGTAATTAAAAGTTAAGTGAAATGGGGAAATGTTTAAGTCATAGAGGTATGCTGCTTCATTAAACTTTTTGAAAGAGCGGTATTGGATGGTCGTGTGACTTTGGGTGGTGGTTTTGGGAGCCGTAAGGACCACGTGCAGAAGACTGGACAAGTAAACACTAATACCAGAATGTACCACTGAAACATCTAGTATTGGGGTTTGTTGTTAGGGGTATACATGATCAATAAGTGTCGCAGTTGTTTTAGTTATTCTTGTTGGGGTTTGTACTAACTAAATGGAGTGCATGAAGTGATAGTGTACTTGTCCAAGCTGGTTGTTGTTTTAACATATCAATATTGAAGCCCCCTAACAGTAGTATATTTGAATTGTTGTGACAGATCCAATCCTTTCATTTGTACAAAGTTGTCATTCCATTCGTATGTGGAAGATGGGTGTCTATATAAATGCCCGATTAGTAATGGCGGTGATTTGGAGTTTTTTATTTCATCAGATACATTCGACAGTATCAGTTTCAAGATCAGTTCTGCGTCGGGTAATGTTGGCAATTGATTGTGAATGTATACGGCAAGGCCAGTAGCTGGGTTGATCACTGTCGCGTCGTTCTATGCTGTATTCAGGAATGCAAATAAGGTTATCTTTTTATGCGAGAGTCTAACCTTGTTTCATTATGCCAAATACTTGTATGGATGGGGGGATGTTTTAAGAGAGATGGATTTCATGGACCTTATTAAATAAATGATAGACATTGAGATGTCCAACTTGGGAAATCCTGGGACAGTGGGATTATTGGAAGGCATGGGTAGTAAGGGAACAGAGGCACAAATCAAGAGGGGGAAAACAGTTTTCACCCAAAAAAGACACAGAGAATTATAGGTTAAAAACAAAACAACAACAAACAACAACAACAAAAAACAAAAAACAACAACAACAACAGAATACAGGTGAGAAAGGTAACGGTTGTGGATACGCACAATAATGACAAGCGCACACAAAGAATTTAAAGGTTAATATTATGCCCAAAAACAGATAACGAATGTATCTTTAGAAAATTCAGTCGTCAGTAAAACAACAAACAACAAAAGAGAATGGTTGAAGCACGTTGACGAACAAATAGAAAGAAAGAAAACAAAGTATCAAGCTTTTAAAACATGAATGACGACAAGACACACCACTAAAACAACAACAACAACAACAACAACAACAAAGTTTTACAGCGGTGCAAATAAGGGATGCGATGAGTGCTATGAGCACAATCACTTTAGAGCAGGTTTAAAGAGTGTAGATGAAGAAAAGGCAAACAAAGCCACAAAAAAGACAAAAACAAAAACAAACAATTAAACAAGCAAACAACAACAAGCAAAAGAAAAAATAAAAAAAAAAAAAAAAAAAAAAAAACTTTTTTTTTTATATCTATGATCCCCGAACAGTTTTTGGCGGTGAGAAGTAGTCCTGGTCCCCAAAGTCTGGAGGCTGGCCCTAAGTTTCTTCTCAGTCCCAAAGCGAGAGCACCTGCACGAGCCGCTACCCCACTTCAAAATTTGTAATGTCAGCCTAAAATGACAATCATCTTCCCCAAGCTGGTAGATCGGAAGTGTAGCACAATAAACAAATCGTGTTCTGAGCACAAACAAAGCAGAAATAAGTGGTGTTCACACATCCTTAGTGTCCATGAGTAGACCATATGATATATCTGTTCGGAAAAAAAAAAAAAAAAAAAAAAAAAAAAAAAAAACAACGGGAAAAAAAATAAGAAGGGAAAGGGGAAGGGATGGGGGGGGGGGGGTGGTGGTGTTGGAGTGGTGAGGGTATGGGTATTTAAACTTGTAGAACTTGTATTTACCCTGGTGGAGCTTCCATTATAAATTTGCGCTCTCACGAATGCGCGTACGCGGCTTGTATCACGCGCGCGCGCACACACCCCACACACAATATCGCACACACACACACTTATACACACGCACACACGCTCACACACAACACACACACACACACCAACACACAACAACACACACAACACACACACACACCCCACACGCACGCCCACACGCGCACACGCACGCTCGCATTCACACACACACACACACACACACACACACACACACACACACACACACACACCACACACCAACACACACGCACGCGCGCACGCACTCTCGCATTCACACACACACACACACACACACACACACACAACACACACACACAACCCCACACAACTCACACACACACACAAACACACACGCACGCACGGACGCACGCACGCACACACACGCGCAACACACACACACACACACACACACACGCGCGCGCGCATGCGCGCACACGCACACACACAACACACACACACCACACACACACACACACACAAAACACACTGTGGATATGTCTCACATTGAGTCTCGAGAACACACACATTGTAGGGCGGGGCAGAATATGGGAAGTTGAAAGTTGGTCGCCAGAGGTGGAAGATAAGGTGGATGTCGGGTCGCTGGGGATAGAGGATGGGTAGCTGCACGGGGTTGTCAAGGATGAGACAGGGATAGGTGGTGTCGGTTCGCCAGGGGTGGAGGATGGGAACAGACCCACCTGTTGATCCAGGGGTTATAGGTGGCTGCAGAACCGGGGGCAGGATGGCGGTCTGAGGGCTGCTGTGGTGATGAACACCAAGTGTAGACCAGTGTCTCTTTGGTGTTATATCGTAGCTGGGAGGCCGTGGGGGTGCGAGGACTGCATCCAGCTTCGCACATGGTTTCTAATGGGCGTCCTCAGCAGGGTTGTCTGCGTATTTTGGGTCGGCGTATTTGAGGCTGTACGCCCAAAATGTCTGTGCCTTTGGGGCTGGGGTGGAGGGGATCGGTGTACTGTCCTTGCGTTTGGGGCTCCGCTTTTGGTGATGAAAATGGAGGTTGTGGTCGGCATTAGAAATGTTTTCTCTGGCACACACTGTAGTTGGGGGGTCAAGTTGGAGAGGTGGACGGTCTTTTTGGGGGGGTGCTGTCCCATTGGGGGGATGGATGGAGGAAGCCAATAGTCTAGCCTGAGGGAAAACATGTTTTATGTTTTTTGATCAGCTGTGCCCATGTGTTTTCCGTGATTGATGTAGTTTGCACGTGTTTATTCCAATGTGTAGTATGATTTGCTGTGTGGTGTTGTTGCGTGGAATGTGTTTAAGCCAATGAATAAGATCTCGACAGTGAGACCCGGACACTGAGATTTTGGGTCTTTCCTTTGTTAAAATAGGGGCTTGGGGTAATTTTTACGTATGGCTGAGTCTCCTAAATGACATTTGAGATATCAGTGTCAAAACCCGTAGTTGTGCAAGAAGCTGACGAGGTGATAATGTGTTGTTGCTGCTAGTCTGACCTGACTGTTTTGAGTTGCATCATTAACCACTGTCTTTGACTGTGTGTTTTTGTTGTTCCCGTGGTGGCGGTTTTGTTGGGGACTGTTTTCCAGCCCCCATGTGTCAGTGGTCTGAGCAGTAGTGTCTTTATTGAGATGATATTGCTGGGTTTGTTTGGATGTGGGGGCATTTGAAGTGGTAGACTGGTCTGCACTGTGGCTTGATCAGAGTGTGTGTTGTTTCTGAGTCGTTCTGAAACTCATGCTCCCCATTTTCATTAACGTGGAGCAGCATGGAGAACTTGTTGGAGGTGGGGAAGGCGGACAGAGCAGAATCAGTACGGCTGCCGATGGTGTGGTTTGGTTTTGGGTTGGGGTTTAGGGATAAACTGAGTTTGTTTGAGGTGTTTGAGTTCAGATTTCAGTGATTGTTTTCTGCTTCTAATCGGCGAATACTTGTGGTGTGAAAAGGGGCAAGAGTTTTTAACCTTTGACAATAGTTTTGACCAGAGTGTTGACTTTTGTTTGAGGTTGTGTACTGCTGGGTTACATTTGTTGGCGTAGGAATGGCGTGGTGGTTTGCTTGATTTTGAGGACGCAAGCTGCGTGCCGCTTTTGTGTTGCTTGTATGAGAGGGTGGGCGGTGGTGTTTTCACATCGGAGTGGGCAGGTGGTTGGTTTTGTTTGTTTGGGTGTTTGTATGCTATGTTTTGACTGAGAAGAGTTTCGTTTCTGCTTTGTTGAAATTGTGGAGTATTTGTGGGGTGAGTGCTGGGGTGAAACTGTGTGTGCATGTTTCCCCCGGGCGACTTTGGCGGGACCGTTTGGGGCAGGCTTTGGCGAGGATGTGGATTGGGACGGAGTGGTATCAGAGCTGGCTGGGGGATGGGGGTTGGGTGGTCAGCAAATGCAATCTGGGGAGATGAGGAGGTCCATGGGGAGGCGGGATTGTCCTGTGCAGAGGAGGGCACCCGAAGGGAGGTCTTCAGGGAGGGGAAGGGGAAGGTCAGACAGGTTGTCGCATACAGCCCTTTTTTGAGGTTGGGATGGGAATCTTGGCGGGTAATGAGAAGATTGTTCGAATCACCCGGATTTGTGATTCAAACTCATACCGCAGCCATTTCTTGCAAAGGTTTCCCTGTACAAGAACAGTACCTGTCGTGTAAAAGACAGTTGATGGTGATGAGTTTTAGGGTGGTACAGTTTTACTTGCCTTGGTCCGGTAAAGTCATCACTGGGGAGGCTGGTGGGGATAGAGGAAAAATCGGCATTTTTTTGTGAGGACAAGAGGTTTGATTAGGTTTGGCGTAGTCGGCCCATTGTCGCTGAACTCTGGTCTGTTGTAAAGTCACCGACATAAAAGTTTGTAAAATATTTGTCTTGCGATTGGGAAGAGGTGAAGAGGAATTTTAAATGTGAGTTGCTTGGGGTCTATTTTAATGTCAATCTGGGGACCCAGTCCAAAGCGCGTCATGTTATTCGTGACCACAGACATGGCTGTGGAAGCATGGGTAGGGTGAAGAAAAGGGTGATGTGAGAGGGGGGGGGGGATGCGGGAGGGGTGAGGGTGGGGAGGGGGATGTGGGGAGTGAGGGAGGGGATGGGGAAGATATCACGGTCAATCATGGTCTTAGTGGTTTCAAACTACATGGTGGCGAAAAAACAGCCATGCCGTCGCTGAACCAGTGACACTTGGAGCTAAGAGGATAAGGATAGGGGTTAGGTAATGGAGCAGGAAGAAAATGGGGAGGGGGGGGGGGATTTTGGGGATGAGTAGGGGGTAGGGATAGAAGCGGCGCTGCCAAGTGAAACTGCCAACAAATCAAAGTCTAAACTCCACCCATCCTGGTCCCTTTAAAGGAGGATAAAAAAAGACGTACTTGTTTGGTGAGGTCCTGGGAGACGAAAACCGTGAGAGAAGAAGGTGGGTGAGAGCACAACAGATGGCTGAGGCACTGATTAACCGCTTTCACAGCTGGCCCCGGGCTCACACACTGGCACTGGCACTGGCACAGGACACACGCCATCTAGTCACAGGCACTTAGGACCCTTCCATTGTCCATCGGCGAGGAAGGTACGATGGGAAGAGGAAGGAAACGACGTCTGTAGGGTGGAAAGTGGCCAGATGATGTCACAAGGCACCAGGAACACCACAGGCCCTCTTCGGCATCGGGTCCAAATTACCGGGCTGAGACGACGGAGTGGAGCTGAGCTAAGTGGCCAGCTGAAGATCACAAACACTGGGCCCTTGTTCAGGGCCTAGCAACGAAGGATCAAGACAGCACGTCGCAAGGAGACTCCACGAGAATCCGTGATGGTTTGTATTAGGAGGAAAACGAATAATCGTCATATACCTCTTTCGTTTAGAAAACCAAAAATATATATGAATTCCAGGTGCAGACGTTATACACACCTGTCATTAAAAATCAGCGCTCGGTCACAGCAGGTTAAACTTGAAAAAGCAACATAATTGCGGAGCTGTTCCCTTGCGTCCGCCACACTTGCGAGAGGAGAGAGGAGAGAGAGAGAGACGAGAGAGAGAGAGAGAGAGATGAGAGGGGTGAGAGAAGATGAGAGAGAGAGAGAGGACGTCTTGTCATGCCCGCCTGTATGTACGTGTGCTTGCTTGCTTGTGTGTGTGTGTGTGTGTGTGTGTGTGTGTGTGTGTGTGTGTGTTGTGTGTGTGTTGTGTGTGTTGTGTGTGTGTGTGTGTGTGTGTGTGTGTCAAGTCAAGTCAAGTCAAAATTATCTTTATTGAGGGTTAAAAGAATAAGCTTTGCAGCTTTTTTTCATCCTGCCTCACAAAAAAGCATAAATATCAATCACAATAGTGAAAATCCAGAAACTCGAAGCAATCTATGTATAAATCAGAAATATACAATTGTAATGAAAACAATGAAACAATTAACAACATTTAATCAATATTGTGACGGACAATGGACAAAATGTCAAACATGGCAATAAAGACATTTGAGAGAGAGAGAGAGGGAGAGAGAGGGGAGAGAGAGAGAGTGAGAGAGGGGGGGCTGACAGATAGCAGAGAGGACAGATAGCATTGACAAAGAATCCAATAGACAGACAGACAGACAGTCAGAGAGAAAGAGAGACACAGAGGGAGAGAGAGAGAGAGAGAGAGAGAGAGAGAGTGTAGAGAGAGAGAGAGAGAGAGAGAGAGGAGAGGAGATGAGAGAGAGGAGAGAGGAGGGGGGGGGCTGACAGATAGCAGAGAGACAAATAGCATTGACAAAGAATCCAACAGACAGACAGACAGACAGTCAGAGAGAAAGAGAGAGAGAGAGACAGAGAGAGAGAGGAGGAGAGAGAGAGAGAGAGGAGGGGGGGGGGATCTGCAGCAAGATAGATCATCATAAATTACTTTATAATTTGTCCATCAAATATTTTTTCAGTGCTTTTTTAAACAGTAGTTTAGAAGGACATGTTTTTAAAGTAGAAGATAAATTGTTCCATGCCGTTCCTCAGAATATATGAAGCTAGATTTGTAAAGATTGTTACGGGGTCTAGGAAACGAAAGTTTGTGAACATGTCTATTTTCATTATTTTCAAAGTTTTCGGATAATTTTCTTTGGAGCTATTCCCTTAACTACTTTATACATGCATAAGCATTATTGAAGAAGAGCCTGTCTTTGAATGGAAGAATATCTAACTTTTTATAGTCATCACCTGTCAAGGAATTAGATTTTAATTGCACCAGCTTTATAGCTCTCTTATGTAAACGATTGATTTGTTTCAAATTTGTTTCACTAGAATTATCCCATAACGTAGACGCATAATCAATGAGAGATAAAATATGTGCATGAAAAAAATATTTCCTCGACTGTGTGTGTGTGTGTGTGTGTGTGTGTGTGTGTGTGTGTGTGTGTGTGTGTGTGTGTGTGTGTGTGTGTGTGTGTGTGTGTGTGTGTGTGTGTGTGTGTGTGTGTGTGTGTGTGTGTGTGTGTGTGTGTGTGTGTGTGTGTGTGTGTAAGCGAGAGAGAGAAGGGGAGAGAGAGGAGGGAGAGAGAGGGGGGAGATGGAGAGAGAGAGAGAGAGAGAGAGAGAGAGAGAGAGAGAGAATCTGTGTGTGTGTGAGAGAGAGAGAGAGACAGAGAGAGAGAGAGAGATTGATTGATTGATTGATTGATCTTTAATACCCAAGGATGAAGATTTTAGGCCAAAGCCTAGTCTTACAATCTGTCCTTGTCATGCATACATTATTTCGGCACATATCATTCATACAGACAATTGAACATAGCAACATGATAATCTAATTCTACAATGATAAGAAAACTGCTCATGAAAGCACTAATGAGATGGGGGATGTTTAAAACAAAAGGAAACTTACAAGCAAACAAACAAACAAAAACTACACAGAGAGAGAGGTCAGAAGAGGGTGGGGAAGAGAGAATGGTAGGTAGGGGGAGGAGGAAAAGGGATGGTAGACAGAGTGGGAGTGGGGATGAGCGATTTTAACGGAGTAGGTTTTATGTTGAGACGATTTATCCAAAGTATGGTTCACAGAAGACTTAGCGAATGGACGCTATCATTGTAATCGAATAATTTAACTACTGAGACATAAAATGTTTATGCAAATGTTCCTTGAAAGGTTTTAAAGTATTCATGTTTTGTAGATTCGGTGGAAGTGAGTTCCAGACATATAGTCAGAGTAAGCTAGACTTGTTTTGTATAGATCAATGCGTGGGTAGGGAAGAAGAGAGACAGAGAGAGACAGACAGACAGACAGACAGACAGACAGACAGACAGACAGACGGGCAGAGTTACTATCAGAATCACGACTACTTGTCATGGAAACTTAGTCTGGATTCATAGACTCGGCAAATTGAAAAAAAATAATAATAATACCCATTCTGTTCAACTGGCAAACACTGCGGGGGATGGGGGGGAGGCAGACTTTGCTGTTATTTGAAAGCTGTCGAAACGGATTTGTCACCGCACTGGATCAAGCTTGCATACAAGCTCACTGTAGCCAAGTCGTTAAAAAAAATTAACATTGGTGGTCTCTAAGCATGTTCTGGAATGAGCCTCGTTGACTCATTTGTCAGATCTTTGAAATCCATACCTCAACATATCTGTGTAGACTACAACACAATGGTTCAGTCAAACCTGGTGAAAATCAAGCGAACAAGAATGTTGATTTTTGCGAGTCTATTACTAAAAGGCGAAGGACTCGGTGTCTTCCCTTGTATTATCCCTCTGATGGTTGAGATTTATTAGGAAATGCAGTGGTTTTGTTGCGTACATATGGCAGCGTTATTATAAATAAACGTTCAACATTTGAAACTATTTCGATGGCCCTCCCGCAATACAATTTTTTCTGAAATTCAACAAAACAGTCTCATCATCTTCCATTTTGACTTTTTTTTTAAACAGATGAATGTCTGTTTAGTCGTCCTATAAGATCTGGAAAACCCTGATGCTCCTTAGCAAACGGCTTACTTTATTCCAGTCATTCACAACTCTGTCAATTCCATTCTGGATAAATGGCGTATTATTTCACGGAAGTTTAGAAGTTTGTAAGGCTCTATGAATTTGGGATTTGCACAGAAATAGCAGTTTTCCTTCACTGGTTCGAATCATCATCTTCAAGGTATATTGAATAATTTGTTGAAAACGTCTCTCATTCTTGGAGGGCTTTTCTTCATTATTTATTCAACAGCTTATCTGTATTATCTTTATCAGATAAAAAATATCTTCATTATCTGTATTTTTGTCGCCTTTTTGTATTTAATAAACCAATTTCGTGTAGTTAAGCTGGGAAACTGAATCTTATTCCTCAACTGCTTTACATTTATCTGGTACGCAATCTGGTCTAGCCTTTTCTACGTTTAAGTTTATTGCTTAGAAAGCTTTCGAAATGAATAATCCTTTCATCTTTGGATAGGCTTTGACATCGATTCGTGTGCATGTCATCCATTTCTTCGAGTTCTTTAAGTATTTCCCAAACCGAATTTGGACAGTTTTCTATTGAACCCTTTTAGATCTTGACAGTTTTCTATTGAAACCCTTTTAGATCTTCACGTGTGTTTGAAGTCAAAGTGTCCCTGGTTTTATGTCTTGGTTTATTGTAGACTTTACTTCTGGTGAAACAGGTGGGATATTGCCGATGTACGGACCTCTGTTAGTGTATTCAAAGACGATTTCAGTTCTTTCCTTGAGGATAACGATCCTAGACGAAGACATTGTTACTTCGTTACATTTGTTCCTGTTTCTTATCGTGAACTCTAGAGATATCTCAGCAGCTAACTAAAACGTTTTGTCCTGTTTTGTTTTCTTGCTGCATAAAAGTTTCCAATAATTTTGTTGACTTTTTTTGATTCATGATATTTTAGCTGTGAATCTGTCTGCTGCGAGATGTGTGTCCTTTTCTAAATTTAGTTAAGAGTTCCCGTGTTGCTTGTGTGTTTAGTTCCGATCAAACTCGGCCGATCATGTTTATTGAAGGATCACTTTCTTTAATTTAATAGTCATTTGGAAAATTTTGTGCAGCATGAGTGTTTAAAAAATTGTATTCACAAAAA
>CM031614.1:74664535-74672035 GCA_018398815.1 Conus ventricosus
GAGGAGAGAGAGAGAGAGAAGACAAAGATGATGGAGAGAGGAGAGAGGAGGAGAGACGGAGGGAGAAGAAGGAGAGGAGAGAGAGAGAGGTGAGAGAGGAAAAAGAGAGAGAAGTAGAAAAAGGGGTAAAACAACTTTATAATCATTTTTCGTAAGATTATTTTCCATATG
The DNA here is from genome assembly GCA_018398815.1 of Conus ventricosus. Classification (NCBI taxonomy): domain Eukaryota; kingdom Metazoa; phylum Mollusca; class Gastropoda; order Neogastropoda; family Conidae; genus Conus; species Conus ventricosus. The sequence continues at coordinate 74,664,707 of CM031614.1, forward strand.
CACACATATATTACCACACACACATATATGCATACACACACACGCACCACACACACACACATATTATTTTCACCACACATTACATACATAACATACACTTACACACACACACACACACACACACACACACACACACACACATATATTTTATATATATATATTTTTTGAATTAGAAACAAAGCTTGCTCTTATGTCTTAGATTGAAGAAATAGGGGGAGATACGCATTCATATCTGCAGTGGTAGATGATTCCGCCTAACTAACAGTATGTGCTTGAGTGGGGTGAATGGGGAAATAAAAATACTTCTCAAAATGACCCTTCAGAAAGCTTATATTCTCCAAGGGTGGGGGACATCCCCCAATTGGGGGGGAAAACTCACTAACATATAACTCCTGGTCTATACGATATTTCGAAATTGGTGGTTTCTCCTCAGGGGACCGCGGAAAGTGGTAATTGATCCTCTGCCTTTTCAGTTTTAAGAAGTTTACAATCCCAGAGGAGAAACCACCAATTTTCGAAATTCGGTATAGGGACCAGGAGTTATATGTTAGTGAGTTTCCCTCCCAATTGGAGGATGTTCTACCCTTGGAGAATATAAGCTTGTGAAGGCTCATTTTGAGAAGCATTTTTTATTTTCCCCATTCACCCACTCAAGCACATCTGTTAGTTAGGCGGAATCATCTACCACGCAGATTGAATGGTATCCCCCCCTATTTCTTCAATCAAAGACATAAGAGCAAGCTTTGTTTCAAATTTTCAATATTTCTTGCATTTATTGCACACCAAGCTGCTCTGTAAGTTGCTGGAGGGTTTGCGGTACTTACCCTTGGAATTCATTAGTTTGTTGTATTTTAGTCCCTTGCGGATTCATTCCAAGAACTTGCCCTCAGCACTTGTGTCTTAGAGGATATCTTTTTATATTTTTACTTTTCAAAAGGGAAAATGTAGTTTGTTTTGCTCTTTTATGATTTTTTTTTTTTTTTGCTTCTTAGATGGCCCCTTTGGTTGGTTTTTTGAAAACTCAACAAACATTTCTACGGTATTGCACACCAACCTTTTTTTGGGATGTATTCTTCTTAAAATGAAAAGGCAGAGGAGTTTAAATTACCACTTTTCCGCGGTCATGAGGAGAAACCCCCAAGTTTCGAAAAATCGGATTGACCAGGAGTTTTTTGTTAGTGAGGGTTTTCCCCCCCCTTGGAGGATGTTTTCACCTTGGAGATTTATGTTGCTGAGGCTCATTTTGAGAAGCATTATTTTATTTTCCTTCACCATCAGACTACTGTTAGTTAGGCGGAATCCTACCATGCAGATATGAAGCGTTTCTCCACCCATTTCTTCATCAAGACTAAAAAGCAAACTTTTTTTCAATTCAAAATTTTTTTGCAGTTTTTGCAACACCCCAAACTTTCTTGTAAGTTGCTGGAAAGGGCGGTTTTCCTTGGGTTTATTTTGTTTGTTATTTATTTTATTTAATATATTATAATAATATTATATTTTTGTCTTTGGTATTTTTTATGTTTTTTTTATTTATTTTTTTTTTTTATTTTAAATTTTTACCCCAGAAGGGTGGGTAAAGGGAAGATTTTTTAAAAATTGTGGTAAATGGGTTTTTTTGATGTTTTGGAAAAGGGGGTTCCAAAAGGGTTCCGATTCGTTAGACTTTATTTAAATAGGAAAAATTTGGGGGTTTGGGATATGGAGTTTGGGGGGTTTTTCTCGCCGAGATTTTTTGGAATCGTTCTTTTTAAGTTTTTGGAGCTTCCCGGTCGAATCTTGGGATATTAGCCTTTGTTGTATTTGGTTTTGGGCTAAAGGGAAAGAAGGAAGAGTTTTAATCAGGCTTTCGGGCTGTTTTCTTCAGAAGGTTTTAATTTTTGGCGCTGTTTATGAGGTGAAAAAGGGTTTTTAGGGGTTTTTGCACTTGCAGAATCCATTAGTCGAGCAAATCCAGAGCGATAAGGGGAAAAAAAAATTTTTCGTAAAAGAAGGTAAAGAAATTTTTGTTTTGGGGGATGATAGACTTTCGGGGAGGCTTTTTGCTTTAGTAACGTTTGTGGGGATTCCAGCTGAGATATTGTCATTTTAGTTTAATACTTTAGATGAGTGCTTGTTCCACAGTAATTATTGGGTGTATAGGGGGAAACTTGGTGGTTTTTGTTTTTTTTGCTATTTTGTAATGTAATGGTTTTGTTTTTTTGGGTGAAGTGACATATGTTTTAGTTCGGCCCATTTTCAGGTCTTTGGGTACTCTTGCAAAATTTTTAAAAGACGGGAAGGCATTATGGCTGGTGTAAATTTTGTGGTTCACTGCAAAGAGGTCGCTGGATTCAATGTGGGGTAGGTTTTTTAATGTGTTTGAGAGAGTAGGGGGCCCTAAAAGGGGCCCTTTGGAACGCCCATTTTAAAAGGTTGTTAGAAGAGCCCAGGTCCCGAAAAGAGCTTTGGGTGACGTTTTGTGATGTATGTTTTAAAAGGATGGGCGGATTTGAAAGCCCGTTATCCCCAGTTTTCAAAATAAGGAGATTTGGCCCCTGAATCGAATGTTTTTTTAAATCAACAAAATAGACCCCAAATATTGTTGTTTTAATTTATTAAGCCACACATCTACAAGTTGTTTTAATGCAGAAGGCAGGAATGTTTCTGTCTGAAACCGATGTCGGGATGGGCAAATGTACTGTTAAAGTGATAAAGGATGTGTTTTTTTTAAATGTTTTTAGAGGTTTTGGGAAAAATAGGTAAGATTGATATTGGTCTGTAGTTTTAAGGATCGTATTATCACCAGATTTATGAAGGGTATAACTTTTGCTTTTTTGAACGCTAGGAAAAAAAACTTTATCTTCAAGATTAAAGGGTATCGTTAACGTTTCAGTTATAATGGAGCGAGGTTTCGAATTTTTTCCCCTTATGCCATTAGTCCGTGTTCCTGATGTTTGAGATGAAGTAGGGGCATAAACCCCCGTGCACAGTTATGAGTGGAATGTGTTGTTTAGCGTGATTTTTTGTGGACAAAATTGTGGAGTTTTTAAGTCATTTGGCTTGAAGATCGTAGAACAAAGTATCTGGAAAGGGCGAGAAAGGGGTGTTAAATTTTTCAGCAGAAATACCTTTGTAACAGTGTTTTGAGAAAAAATGTTAATTTTTAGTGGTTTTTGTTGCCAAAACCCGTTTTGGATTTTTTTTGGAAGTTTTAAAACTCGCGATAGTATTTAGTTTTTTCCCTGCGCTTTGAGGTTTATTTTTTTTTGTGTCTTTTTTCCTTCAACCTGTTTTTCAAAGGTCTCTAAGGTAGCTGCCCCCTGTAATTCTTTTGGTACCCCGGGGTTGGGAAAAATGCTTACTTGATTGTTTTTAACGGAGCATGTTGTTTTAACTTCTGTAAAAATTTTATCCAAAAGTCAATCGCTGAAATTTGGATCAGCAATATTGTATACTGAATTAAATTCAGAGTTCATTAAATAAGCAAAAGTTTTGTTTTTTTAAATTTTTTAAAGAACGATAGGGTTTTGGTTTTGTGGCCCGGGTTTTGGATTTTCCTCCATGTTTAGCCATGTAACACAAATGGGTAAAGTCATAGAAGAGAAGATGGGGACACAATTTTGTATGTTATTTTCATTTGTGATAGATATGGTCAAAGTTGTCTTTGAAGTTGGTGTTTCTCTGGGGGGTTTTTATAATTGATGAAAATTAACCACGAAATCGTTTGGCTCCTTTGGTGTTTGATTTCAAAAGATTCATTGAAGGGCACCGAGAAAAACCCTCTTACATTCTAAAAGAGGAAAGAGAGGAGAGGGAGAGAGAAAGAAGGGGAGGAGAGGGAGAGGGGGAGGGGGGAGAGAGAGAGGAGAGAGAGAGAAAGAGAAAAGGGGGAAAGAGAGAGAAAAAAAGAAAAGAGAGAGGGATTATAATGGCCCTGGCCCCCAAAGGGAAAAGGGGGTAACTGTGAAGATAGTTTATAAACATGTGAAACTTAATTTTTAAACAAAATAATACAAGAGGTCAACAAGAAAGTGTTGAACATGTTCAAGAGGAGACAATTTCTCCCGTTGAAAAAAAGGCTTTGTACGGGAAGGCAAAGGCAATTTTTTTTATTTCATACCCCAAAGGGGCACAGAAATATAAAATACGGAAAAAAACCCAAAATCTTTGACGACTTCAGCGAAGTGGGGCGGATGGTCTAGTTTAAAATAAAATGGCTGTTACACTATTTGGGTTTGATGGACTTTTCTCTGATGTTCCGAGGCTGGAAGCAACGACCACGATTCTGTCTGTCTCCTTTGAGTCTTTACATAGAGAACAAATGAAATCACAGATATTACACATTCAAGACAGACAGACAGACAGACAGAGAGAGAGAGAGAGAGAGAGGAGAGAGAGAGAGAGACAGACAGACAGACAGATAGACAGAGACAGAGAGAAAGAGACAGAGAGAAAGAGACAGAGAGAAAGAAGCAGAGGAGAGACAGAGATAGACAGAGAGAGAGAGAGAGAGAGAGAGAGAGAGAGAGAGAGAGAGAGAGAGAGAAAGAGACAGAGAGACAGAGAGAGAAAGAGAGAGAGAGACAGACAGACAGAGACAGACAGAGAGAGAGAGACAGACAGAGACAGACAGACAGAGAGAGAGAGAGAGAGAGAGAGAGAGAGAGAGAGAGAGGGAGGGAGAAAGAAAAAGAGAGAGAGAGAGATAGACAGACAGAGGGACAGATAGTCAGACAGACAGAGAAGGTCGAGATGCAGGTAGATATTCACGAGTCTCTTTTCTCTCTTCTCTATTCGTTCTCTGATGTTTTTTTTCAGCCTATGTATACTCCTGTAGCAGGTATGTCTGTGTGGACAAATTAGGACCTTAAGCCTACCAGGATACTAATAATAATGCTAACTTTTTTTTATAGCGCCTATTCTCAAAAGATTAGGGCTCCAAGCGCTTTGCATATAGTATAATAAACACTATCGTTTTTCACCTTGGGCTGCCTACCTGGGTAGTGCTGACAGAAGAACTGCCTGCGGCGCATCATTCAGTCGTTTCCCGTGTCATCCGGTCAATATCGTTCACTCAATTTCCTTCCTTCATCATTCTTTCCATTTCTCACGCAGGTTGCATGCTATGTGTAACGTGTCATCCATACCAACGGCCAAACTGGCCTTCTCTTCCGAAAGTTGCTGATGGGATTTTACGTGTGTGCAAGATGTTATGCGTGCGTTCACACACAGAACCTCAGTTTATAGTCTCATTCGAAGGACTGTATGGGAAATGGAGTCAGAACCAATGTTAACTCCGAGGGAAAAATCCCTCTGTACCGAAACGGCCCGGCGGAGATTTGAACCCGCAACCCCAGGATCACCAAGATTACGAGTCCGGCGCTCTACTAAGGAGTTGGGATGCTGGGAACCAATGATACCTTTAACTTAGTCGTTTTAATCAATGTAACCCTGAAAGGCATCGAAAGGGTATTAGTAGAAATCCATGAACTTGAATGATCACTCCTGAGAATGTCTTGGAATCTGTTTCTGTCTCTGTCTGTTTCTGTTGGTTTTTGTTTGTTTCTCTCCCTGTGTCTGTCTCTTCCTACAACTGTTTCTCCTTTTTTCTGTCTCTGGCTCTGTCTTCATCCCCGATAGTTGCTTTCTTACACCTCCCTCCTCCCCCAGCCTTATTATCTCTCTCTGTGCCTCTCTGTCTCTCTGGCTCTCTCTCCCTCTCCCTCCCCCTCCTCTCTCTCTCTCTCTTCTCTCTCTCTCTCTCTCTCTCTCTCTCTCTTCTTCTTCTTCTTCGTCTCCTCCTCCTCCTCCTTCTCCTCCTCCTCCTCCTTCTTCTGTTTATTTTTCTCCTGCTCCTCCTTTTTTCTTTACTTCTCCTCCTCCTCCTCCCCCTCCTTCTCCTTCTCCTCCTCCTTTTCCATTTTTAACGTCTTTTCCTCCTCCTCCTTCTTTTTCTCTTCTCCTCCTCCTCCTTCTTTTACTTCTCCTCCTCCTCCTCCTTCTTTTACTTCTCCTCCTCCTCCTCCTCCTCCTTCTTTTACTTCTCCTCCTCCTCCTCCTTCTTTACTTCTCTTCCTCCTCCTCCTCCTCCTTCTTTTACTTCTCCTCCTCCTCCTCCTTCTTTTACTTCTCCTCCTCCTCCTCCTCCTCCTTCTTTTACTTCTCTTCCTCCTCCTCCTCCTCCTTCTTTTACTTCTCCTCCTCTCCTCCTTCTTTTACTTCTCCTCCTCCTCCTCCTTCTTTTACTTCTCCTCCTCCTCCTCCTTCTTTTACTTCTCCTCCTCCTCCTCCTCCTCCTCCTCCTTCTTTTACTTCTCCTCCTCCTCCTCCTTCTTTTACTTCTCCTCCTCCCTCCTCCTTCTTTTACTTCTCCTCCTCCTTTCCTCCTTCTTTTACTTCTCTCCTCCTCCTCCTTCTTTTACTTCTCCTCCTCCTCCTCCTTCTTTTACTTCTCCTCCCTCCTCCTCCTTCTTCTTCTTCGTCTTCTCCTCCATCCTCCCTCTTTTACTTCTCCTCCTCCTCCTTCTCCTCCTCCTCCGCCCGGCAGAGATTCGAACCCGCAACCCTTGGATTACGAGTCCGGCGCTCTACCAACTGAGCTATTCCGGCCCCCGGTTGCGGGTTCGAATCTCCGCCGGGCCGTTTCGGTACAAGGGACTTTTCCCCTCAGAGTTAACATTGGTTCTGACTCCATTTCCCATACAGTCCTTCGAATGAGACTATAAACCGAATTTTCCGTGTGTGAACGCACGCATAACCATCTTGCACACACGTAAAATCCCATCAGAAACTTTCGGAAGAGTAGGCCAGTTTGGCCGTTGGTATGGATGACACGTTACACATAGCATGCGTCCTGTGTGAGAAATGGAAAGAATGAAGGAAGCAAGGAAATTGAGTGAACGATATTGAACGATATTGACTGGATGACACGGGAAACGACTGAATGCAGCGCCAGCTGGCAGCTCTTCAGTCGGCACTACCCAGGTAGGCAAACCCGTTGTGTAAACGAGTGCGGATTGTAAAGCGCTTAGAGCTTGGTCTCTAGTCGAGAATAGGCGCTATAGAAGTATTAATTATAATGATAATAATATAGGTGGGCCGTTTGTGTTTTCCACTAATCACTTGCTGTGCTGTGCATTTTACTACGCACCTATACCATGATAACAATGGCACAACCAATGTTAGGTAGGCACTCAAGGTCTGACCAGCACGTTGGCTAATGCCTAGGTCAGACATCTGCTAAGTCGTCGCCACGAGACCCTCTCTTAAATTCTCTCATCTTAGTTATTAATTCATCTGTCCATCAGCTTAAAATCATACGTTGTGTGGTCTCCAAACTTAGCGGACGTG
>CM031614.1:74675942-74693442 GCA_018398815.1 Conus ventricosus
ACCCGGGCCCTCTTATTTTATGCTTGTGTGCTTCGCGTACAATCAACATGGCAGAATTCCGTCGATAGTGGCACAGGCGAGATGGGGAGCGAAGGTGGACTGGCTGTGTGCGTGTGTGTGTGTGTGGGGTGTGTGTGTGTGTGTGTGTGTGTGTGTGTGTGTGTGTGTGGGCGTGCGTGCGTGCGTGCGTGCGTGGTGTGTGGGTGTGTGTGCGTGCGTGCGTGCGTGCGTGCGTGCGGGTGTGGTGTGTGTAGTGGTGTGTGTGTGTGTGTGTGTGTGTGGGTGTGTGTGTGTGTGTTTTGTGTTGTGTGTGTTTTGTGTGGGGTTTTAGGGGGGGGGGGGGTAGCATCACGATTAAAGCGCAAAATAAATGGCTGATGATGATGAGAGATAATGGAATGGAGACAGAGTGACGGACACAAAGACAGACAGACAGAGGGGGGGACAGACAGAGAGAGAGATTGATTGATTGATTGATTGATTGATTGATTGATTCTTTTAATACCCAAGGATGAAGATTTTAGGCCAACCCTAGTCTTACAATCTGCCCTTGTCATGCTACATTATTTCGCACATATCATTCATACAGACAATTCAACATTAGCAACATGATAATCTAATTCTACAATGATAAGCAAACTACTCATAAAAGCACTAATGAGATGGGGGATGGTAAAACAAAAGGAAATTTAAAAGCAAACAAACAAACAAAACTACAGAGAGAGAGGGGTCAGAGGAGGGGGGGGAAGAGAGAATGTAGGTAGGGGGAGGAAAAAAGGGAGGGTAGACAGAGTGGAGTGGGGATGAGCGATTTTAACGGAGTGGGTTTTATGTTTAGACGATTTATTCAAAGCATGGTTCACAGAAGACTTATCGAGTGGACGCTAAATCTTGTAATCGAGTAATTTAAACTACTGAGACATAAAATGTTTATGCAAATGTTCCTTGAAAAGTTTTAAAGTATTATGTTTTGTAGAATCGGTGGAAGTGAGTTCCAGACATATGGTCCAGAGTATGCTAGGTTGTTTTGTATAGATCAATGCGTGGGTAGGGAAGAAGGAATTTCGTCGAGCCAGAAAGCTGTTCGATCTTGTAAAAAGGGCTTTGATATAAAATGGCATAGTATCTGTAAAGATTGTAAAAAAAATGTGCCTTGTTGAATTCCAATTGCCTATTCAGAGGAAGTATGTTCAGCGCTTTTAGTTTTTCGTCTGTTGTTAGAGATACAGCTGGATGGAGTAGCTTTGCTGCACGTCTATGGAGAGAATTCAGCCTTTTTTTGTGGACGTCACTACTGCCGTCCCACACTGTTGAGGCTTTATTGATACGTGACATTATGTGTGCATTAAAGGGAAAATTTTAAGCACTTTAATGTTGACGTAGCGCTTTAATTGAGATAACGGGAAAAAGGGTTTGTTTTGAGAACTACTTTGCATACGTTATTTAGATGAGATTGCCATTTCAATTCTTTATCTATTGTTAACCTAAATTTCGATGCTCGTCAAACCTGCTCGATAGAAGTGCCATTCAACTGAAGTTTTAGGGAAAGAGGAGTCAACTGGTGTTTTGGCGGGTAGCTATAATCATAGATTTGGTTTTGGCTGGGTGTAGACCATTGAGTTTGAATGACACCAGTCTGACACGTCGTTTAGATTTTCCCTTTGGAGAAAGTTTCTATTGTCTGTAGATCACTACCATCGTTTGGAGCGACGAGTCATCAGCAAACAAATCTGTTGTGACCTTTCATCTGATTACGGACAATGGTAAATCATTGATGAAGATGCAAAAATTATTTGGGGGCCCTAGTACAGAGCCCTGTGGGACTCCATGTCTGACAAAGCTGAGTGGAGGTTTTGCCATTAAGCGCCCCCATACTGAGCCCTATCGTTCAAGTATGACTGGAATAATGAGATTGTGGGGTATGGTTCAAGTAGAGAGATAGTTTCTTTAGAAGAATGGAATGATCAACAAGATCAACGCCTTTTTGAAGTCAAGAAAGACAACCCCTGTCATTTGTGATTGGTTCATATTTGAAAGCCATGAGTCACACATTCGTGGTAATGCTGTGTGGCAGGAATGATTAGATCGGAATCCAGATTGGAGTGGGTGAAATAGTTTGTTTTTCTCCATGAACTGAGTACGTTTTGTGTGTATGTGTCTTTCAAGGGGTTTGGATAGAATCGTAGTAAGGATATAGGTCTGAAATTATTTGGATCCAAACAAATCATTTGTTTTTGGGAAGGGGGATTTACTTTGGCGTTTTTGAACGCCTGCGGGAAAACTTTAGTTTCAATGGATAGATTATATATGTATGTAAGAGACTCAACAATGTAAGGTAGAGCGAGTTTGAGAAGAAATGCGGGTTTTTTTATCAGGACCCATGGATTTTTATTTTTTAAAATTGCGCTATGTGCATACCTACTTCATGTACAGCAAGAAGGGGAATTTTAATTGTGTTACTGGATCCAAGTTTTTGTTTGCAAAATGATATTGGGGAAGTCGGGCATGTATATTCATTTGGTGCTTTTAAACGTCTGTGAAGCTTGAGTAAGGGTATCTGATAATGACAGAAAGTGGGTATTAAATTTGTCCGGGGTGATGTTGGTGCTTGAAAGTTTGTGAATTTGTACGCTTGTTGCGTACAATAGTGTTTATTGCCCTCCACATTGGGGCTGTGGATTTTGCATCCGTTATCATTTTGACTGAAGTAGTCTCGTTTGGCTTTTTCAACTTCGTTTGAAACAAAGTTTCTCTGCTCTTTGTATTCGTCAAACAAATTTGCTCCCTTGAGTTGGTTTCCGTATTACCATTTCTTGCAGCAATTCTGAGTTAACCACGGGTTCATCTGCGGATGCCTAACTCTTTTTTGATGTAACGGCGCGTGTTTATTTATGATGGTGAGGAATGTTTGGTACCAGAAGGACAGTGCATCATCGACGTCTGAGTAATTATAATTTTAGTGAAATGGGGAAATTTTTTAATGTCATAGAGGTATGCTGCTTCATTAAACTTTTTGAAAGAGCGGTATTGGATGGTCGTGTGACCTTTTGGGTGGTGGTTTTGGAGCCGTAAGGACCACGTGCAGAAGATGGACGTGATCATAATACCAGAATGTACCACTGAAACATCTAGTATTGCGGGTTTGTTGTTGTGTATACATGATCAATAAGTGTCGCAGTTGTTTTAGTTATCTTGTTGGGGTTTGTACTAACTGATGGAGTGGATGAAGTGATAGTGTACTTGTCCAAGCTGGTTGTTGTTTTAACATTTTCAATATTAAAAGCCCCCTAACAGTAGTATATTTGAATTGTTGTGACAGATCCAATCCATCATTTGTACAAAGTTGTCATACCATTCGTATGTGAAGATGGGTTTTTATATAAATGCCGATTAGTATTGCGGTGATTTGGAGTTTTTATTTCAACCCAGATACATTCGACAGTATCAGTTTCAAGATCAGTTCTGCGTCGGGTAATTTTGGGGCAATTGATTGATGAATGTATACGGCAAGGCCAGTATGCTGGGGTTGATCACTGTCGCGTCGTTCTATGCTGTATTCGGAATGCAAATAAGGTTATCTGTTATGCGAGAGTCTAACCTTGTTTCACTTATGCCAAATACTTGTACTGGATGGGGGGACTTTTTTAAAGAGAGATGAGATTTCATGGACCTTATTAAATAAATGATAGAATTGAGATGTCCAACTTGAAGTCCTGGGACAGTGGATTATTGGAAGGCATGGGTTAGTAAGGAACAGAGGCACAAATCAACGAGGAAGACAGTTTTCACAAAAAAAGGACACAGAGAATTATAGGTTAAAAACAACAACAACAACAACAACAACAACAACAACAACAACAACAACAACAACAACAGTTTACAGGTGAGAAAGGTAAGGGGTGTGGTTTAAGCACAATAATGACAAGCGCACACAAAGAATTTAAAGGTTAACTTTTATGCCTAAAACAGATAACAAAATGTATCTTAGAAAATTCAGTCAGTCATTTAAAACAACAAACAACAAAAAGGGGCAATGGTTGAAGCACGATGACGAACAAATAGAAAGAAAGAAAACAAAGTATCAAGCTTAAAGCAATGAATGACGACAAGACACACACACTAAAAAAAACAACAACAACAACAACAACAACAAAGTTTACAGCGGTGCAATAAAGAGGATGCGATGAGTGCTATGAGCACAACCCACTTTAGAGCAGGTTAAAGAGTGTAGATAAAGAAAAGGAAAAACAAAGCACAAAAAAAAGACAAAAACAAAAACAAACAATTAAACAAGCAAACAACAACAAACCCAAAAAAAAGAAAAAAAAAAGAAAAAAAGAAAAAAAAAACTTTTTTTTTTATCTATGATCCACGAACAGTTTTTGGCGGTGAGAAAGTAGTCCTGGTCCCAATGTCTGGAGGCTGGCCCTAAGTTTCTTCTCAGTCCACAAAGCGAGGCACCTGCACGAGCCGCCTACCTCACTTCAAAGTTTGTAATGTCAGCCTAAAATGACAATCATCTTCACAAGCTGGTAGATCGGAAGTGTAGCACAATAAACACAATCCGTGTTCTGGCACAAACAAAAGCAGAATAGTGAGTGTTCACACATCCTTAGTGTCCATGAGTAGACCCTATGATAATCTGTTCGGAAAAAAAAAACAAAAAAAAAACAACGAAAACCAATAAGAAGGGAAGGTGAAGGGATGGGGGGGGGGGGGGGTGGTTGGTTGGAGTGGTGAGGGTATGGGTATTTAAAAATTGTAGAACTTGTATTTACATGGGGGAGCTTCCATATAAATTTGCGCTCTCACGAATGCGCGTACGCGCGCTTGTATTCACGCGCGGGCACACACACACACACAATATCGCACACACACACACTTATACACACGCACACACGCTCACACACACACACAACACAAAACACACACACACACACACACACACACACACACACACCTACAAAACACACACACGCCGCCCACACGCGCACACGCACGCTCGCATTCACACACACACACACTCACACACACACACACACACACACACACACACACACACACACACCACACCACACCCCACGCGCGCACGCACTCTCGCATTCACACACCACACACACACAACACACACACCACACACACACACACACACACACAACACACACACACACACACACAAACAAAAAACACACGCACGCACGGACGCACGCACGCACACACACGCGCACACACACCACACACACACACACACACGCGCGCGCGCGCATGCGCGCCACGCCAACACACAACACACACACACACCACACACACACAAAACACACACACAACACAGTGGATATGTCTCACACTTGAGTCTCGAGAACACACCCCATTGTAGGGCGGAGGCAGATATGGGAAGTTGAAAGTCTGGTCGCCAGAGTGAAGATAAGGTGGATGTCGGGTCGCCTGAGATAGAGGATGGGTAGCTGCACGCCGGTTGTCAAGGATGAGACAGGGGTAGGTGGTTTTCGGTTTTGCCCGGGGTGGAGGATGGGAACAAAACCCACCTGTTGATCCGGGATTATAGGTGGCTGCAGAACGGGGGCAGGATGGCGGTCTGAGGGCTGCTGTGGTGATGAACACCAAGTGAGACCAGTGTCTCTTTGGTGTTAATATCGTAGCTGGGAGGCGTGGGTGCGAGGGATGATCCAGCTTCGCCACATGGTCTTCTAATGGGCGTCCTCAGCAGGGGTTGTCGGGATATTTTGGGTCGGCGTATTTGAGGCTGTACGCCAACCTGTCTGTGCCTTTGGGGCTGGGGTGGAGGGGATCGGTGTACATGTCCTTGCGTGGAGCTCCGCTTTTGGTGATGAAAATGGAGGTGTGGTCGGCATAGACAATGTTTTCTCTGGCACACACTGTAGTGAGGGTCAAGTTGGAGAGGTGGACGGTCTTTTTTAGAGGGGGGCTGTCCCATTGGGGGGATGATGGAGGAAGCCAATAGTTAGCCTGAGGGAAAAATGTTTTATGTTTTTGATCAGCTGTGCCCATGTGTTTTCCGTGATTGATGTACGTTTGCAGTGTTTATTCCAATGTGTAGTATGATTTGCTGTGTGGTGTTGTTGCGTGGGAAAGTGTTTAAGCCAATGAATAGATCATCGACAGTGAGACCTGGAACCTGATGATTTGGCTCTTTCCTTTGTAAAATAGGAGGCTTGGGTAATGTTACGTATGGCTGAGTCTCCTAAAAAGACATTTGAGAAATCAGTGTCAACCCGTAGTTGTGCAAGAAGTGACGAGGTGATATGTGTTGTTGCTGCTAGTCTGACCCCGACTGTTTTGAGTTGCCTCATTAACCCCTGTCTTTGACTGTGTGTTTTTGTTGTTCCTGTGGTGGCGGTTTCTGTTGTGGGACTGTTTTCCAGCCCGTGGGGTCAGTGGTTGAGCAGTAGTGTCTTTATCTGAGATGATATTGCTGGGTTTGTTTGGACTGTGGGGGACATTTGAAGTGGTAGACTGTGTCTGCACTGTGGCTTGATCAGAGTGTGTGTCTGTTTCTGAGTCGTTCTGAATCTCATGCTCCCATTTTCATTAACGTGGAGCAGCATGGAGAACTTGTTGGAGGTGGGGAAGGCGGACAGAGCAGAATCAGTACGGCTGCCAGATGGTGTGGTTTGGTTTTGGGTTGGGTGAGGTATAAACTGAGTTTGTTTGAGGTGTTTGAGTTCAGATTTCAGATGATTGTTTTCTGCTTCTAATCGGCGAATACTTGTGGTGTGAGAGTGCAAGAGTTTTGAACCTTGACAATGTTTTGACCAGAGGGGTTGACCTTTTGTTTGAGGTTGTGTACTGCTGGGTTACATTTGTAGGCGTAGGAATGGCGTGGGGGGTTTGCTTGATTTTGAGGACGCAAGCTGCGTGCCGCTTTTGGTGTTGCTTGTATGAGAGGGTGGGCGTGGTGTTTTCACATCGGAGTGGGCAGGTGGTTGGTTTTGTTCGTTTGGGTGTTTGTATGCTCATGTTTTGACTGAGAAGATTTCGTTTCTGCTTTGTTGAAATATGTGGAGTATTGTGGTGAGGGCTGGGGTGAACTGTGTGGGGCATGTTTCCCTCGGGCGACTTTGGGGGACCCTAGGGGCAGGCTTTGGCGAGGATGTGGATTGGGACGGAGTGGTATCAGAGCTGGCTGGAGGGATGGGGGTTGGGCTGGTCAGCAAATGCAATCTGGGGTGAGGAGGTCCATGGGGAGCGGGATGTCCTGTGCAGAGAGGGCACCAGAAAGGGGGTCTTAGGGAGGGAAGGGGAAGGTCAGACAGGTTGTCGCATACAGCCTTGTTGAGGTTGGGATGGGAATTTTTGGCGGGTTAATGAGAAGATTTTCGAATCACCTGGATTAGTGTTTTAAACTCATACCGCAGCCATTTCTTGCACAGGTTTCCCTGTACAAGAACAGTACCTGTCGTGTAAAAGACAGTGATGGTGATGAGTTTAGGGTGGTTTCAGTTGACTTGCACTTGGTCCGGTACAAGTCATCACTGGGGAGGCTGGTGGGGATAGAGGAAAAATCGGCATTGTCGCTGAGGACAGAGGTCGATTAGGTTTGGGGGTAGTCGGCCCATTGTACGCTGAACTCTGGTCTGTTGTTAATGTCTCCGGGCATAAACGTTTGTAAAATATTTGTCTTGCGATTGGGAAGGGTGAAGAGGAAATTTTTAATTTTGAGTTGCTTGGGGTCTATTTTAATGTCAATCTGGGGAAAACCCGTCACAAAGCGCGTCACTGTTATTCGTGACCACAGACATGGCTGTGGAAGCATGGGTAGGGTGAAGAAAGGAGTGATGTGAGGGGGGGAGGGGATGCGGGAAGAGTGAGGGGTGGGGAGGGGGGTGTGGGGAGTGAGGGGGGGGATGGGGAAGATATCACGGTCAACTCATGGTCATAGATGGTTCAAACTACATGGTGCCCATAAACAGCCATGCCCGTCGCTGAACCCGTGAACTTGGAGCTAAGAGGATAAGGATAGGGGTTAGGTAATGGAGCAGGAAGAAAATGGGGAGGGGGGGGGGATTGGGGATGAGTAGGGGGTATGGGATAGAAGGCGGCGTGCCAAGTAACTGCCAACAAATCAAAATCTAAGCTCCACCCATCCCGGTTCCCCTTTAAAGGAGGATAAACAAAGTACGTACTTGTTTGGTGAGGTCCTGGGAGACGAACACCGTTTAGAGAAGAAGGTGGGGCTGAAGAGCACAACAGAGGGGTGAGGCACTGATTAACCGCTTTCACAGCTGGCCCAGGGCTCACACACTGGCACTGGCACTGGACAGGACAAAACGCACTAGTCACAGGCACTTAGACCCTTCCATTGTCCATCGGCGAGGAAGGTACCGATGGGAAAAGGAAGGAACGACGTCTGTAGGAGTGGAAAGTGGCCAGATGATGTCACAAGGCACCCGGGAACACCACAGGCCCTCTTCGGCAATCGGGTCCAAATTACCCGGGCTGAGACGACGGGGTGGAGCTGAAACTAAGGGCCAGCTAAGATCACAAACACTGGGCCCCTTTTTCAGGGCCTAGCAACGAAGGATCAAGACAGCACGTCGCAAGGAGACTCCACGAGAATCGTGATGGTTTGTATTAGGAGAAAACGAATAATCGTCAATAACCTCCTTTTCCGTTTAGAAAACCAAAAAATATATATGAATCCAGGTGCAAGACGTAATACACACACTGTCATTAAAAACTCAGCGCTCGGTCACAGCAGGTTAAACTTGAAAAAGCAACATAATTGCGGAGCTGTTCCCTTGCGTCCGCACACTTGCGAGAGGAGAGAGAGAGAGAGAGAGAGAGAGAGAGAGGAGAAGAGAGAGAGAGAGAGAGAGAGAGAGAGAGAGAGGACCGTCTTGTCATGCCCGCCTGTATGTACGTGTGCTTGCTTGCTTGTGTGTGTGTGTGTGTGTGTGTGTGTGTGTGTGTGTGTGTGTGTGTGTGTGTGTGTGTGTGTGTGTGTGTGTGTGTGTGTGTGTGTGTGTGTGTGTCAAGTCAAGTCAAGTCAAAATTATCTTTATTGAGGGTTAAAAGAATAAGCTTTGCAGCTTTTTTTCATCCTGCCCTCACAAAAAGCATAAATATCAATCACAATAGTGAAAATCCAGAAACTCGAAGCAATACATACGTATAAATCAGAAATATACAATGTAATGAAAACAATGAAACAATTAACAACCATTAATCAATATTGTGACGGACAATGGACAAAATGTCAAACATGGCAATAAAGACATTTGAGAGAGAGAGAGAGGGAGAGAGAGGGAGAGAGAGAGAGTGAGAGAGGGGGGGCTGACAGATAGCAGAGAGACAGATAGCATTGACAAAGAATCCAATAGACAGACAGACAGACAGTCAGAGAGAAAGAGAGACACAGAGGGAGAGAGAGAGAGAGAGAGAGAGAGAGAGAGAGAGAGAGAGAGAGAGAGAGAGAGAGAGAGAGAGAGAGAGAGAGAGGGGGGGGGCTGACAGATAGCAGAGAGACAAATAGCATTGACAAAGAATCCAACAGACAGACAGACAGACAGTCAGAGAGAAAGAGAGAGAGAGAGACAGAGAGAGAGAGGCAGAGAGAGAGAGAGAGAGAGGGGGGGGGATCTGCAGCAAGATAGATCATCATAAATTACTTTATAATTTGTCCATCAAATATTTTTTCAGTGCTTTTTTAAACAGTAGTTTAGAAGGACATGTTTTTAAAGTAGAAGATAAATTGTTCCATGCCGTTCCTCCAGAATATATGAAGCTAGATTTGTAAAGATTGTTACGGGGTCTAGGAAACGAAAGTTTGTGAACATGTCTATTTTCATTATTTTCAAAGTTTCGGATAATTTTCTTTGGAGCTATTCCCTTAACTACTTTATACATGCATAAGCATTTATTGAAGAAGAGCCTGTCTTTGAATGGAAGAATATCTAACTTTTTATAGTCATCACCTGTCAAGGAATTAGATTTTAATTGCACCAGCTTTATAGCTCTCTTATGTAAACGATTGATTTGTTTCAAATTTGTTTCACTAGAATTATCCCATAACGTAGACGCATAATCAATGAGAGATAAAATATGTGCATGAAAAAATAATTTCCTCGACTGTGTGTGTGTGTGTGTGTGTGTGTTGTGTGTGTGTGTGTGTGTGTGTGTGTGTGTGTGTGTGTGTGTGTGTGTGTGTGTGTGTGTGTGTGTGTGTGTGTGTGTGTGTGTGTGTGTGTGTGTGTGTGTGTTTTGTGTGTGTAAGCGAGAGAGAGAAGGGGAGAGAGAGGAGGGAGAGAGAGGGGGAGATGGAGAGAGAGAGAGAGAGAGAGAGAGAGAGAGAGAGAGAGAGAATCTGTGTGTGTGTGAGAGAGAGAGAGAGACAGAGAGAGAGAGAGAGATTGATTGATTGATTGATTGATCTTTAATACCCAAGGATGAAGATTTTAGGCCAAAGCCTAGTCTTACAATCTGTCCTTGTCATGCATACATTATTTCGGCACATATCATTCATACAGACAATTGAACATAGCAACATGATAATCTAATTCTACAATGATAAGAAAACTGCTCATGAAAGCACTAATGAGATGGGGGATGGTAAAACAAAAGGAAACTTACAAGCAAACAAACAAACAAAAACTACACAGAGAGAGAGGTCAGAAGAGGGTGGGGAAGAGAGAATGGTAGGTAGGGGGAGGAGAAAAGGGATGGTAGACAGAGTGGGAGTGGGGATGAGCGATTTTAACGGAGTAGGTTTTATGTTGAGACGATTTATCCAAAGTATGGTTCACAGAAGACTTAGCGAATGGACGCTAATCATTGTAATCGAATAATTTAACTACTGAGACATAAAATGTTTATGCAAATGTTCCTTGAAAGGTTTTAAAGTATTCATGTTTTGTAGATTCGGTGGAAGTGAGTTCCAGACATATAGTCCAGAGTAAGCTAGACTTGTTTTGTATAGATCAATGCGTGGGTAGGGAAGAAGAGAGACAGAGAGAGACAGACAGACAGACAGACAGACAGACAGACAGACAGACAGACGGGCAGAGTTACTATCAGAATCACGACTACTTGTCATGGAAACCTTAGTCTGGATTCATAGACTCGGCAAATTGAAAAAAAATAATAATAATACCCATTCTGTTCAACTGGCAAACACTGCGGGGGATGGGGGGGAGGCAGACTTTGCTGTTATTTGAAAGCTGTCGAAACGGATTTTGTCACCGCACTGGATCAAGCTTGCATACAAGCTCACTGTAGCCAAGTCGTTAAAAAAAATTAACATTGGTGGTCTCTAAGCATGTTCTGGAATGAGCCTCGTTGACTCATTTGTCAGATCTTTGAAATCCATACCTCAACATATCTGTGTAGACTACAACACAATGGTTCAGTCAAACCTGGTGAAAATCAAGCGAACAAGAATGTTGATTTTTGCCGAGTCTAATACTAAAAGGCGAAGGACTCGGTGTCTTCCCTTGTATTATCCCTCTGATGGTTGAGATTTATTAGGAAATGCAGTGGTTTTGTTGCGTACATATGGCAGCGTTATTATAAATAAACGTTCAACATTTGAAACTATTTCGATGGCCCTCCCGCAATACAATTTTTTCTGAAATTCAACAAAACAGTCTCATCATCTTCCATTTTGACTTTTTTTTTAAACAGATGAATGTCTGTTTAGTCGTCCTATAAGATCTGGAAAACCCCTGATGCTCCTTAGCAAACGGCTTACTTTATTCCAGTCATTCACAACTCTGTCAATTCCATTCTGGATAAATGGCGTATTATTTCACGGAAGTTTAGAAGTTTGTAAGGCTCTATGAATTTGGGAATTTGCACAGAAATAGCAGTTTTCCTTCACTGGTTCGAATCATCATCTTCAAGGTATATTGAATAATTTGTTGAAAACGTCTCTCATTCTTGGAGGGCTTTTCTTCATTATTTATTCAACAGCTTATCTGTATTATCTTTATCAGATAAAAAATATCTTCATTATCTTTTATTTTTGTCGCCTTTTTGTATTTAATAAACCAATTTCGTGTAGTTAAGCTGGGAAACTGAATCTTATTCCTCAACTGCTTTACATTTATCTGGTACGCAATCTGGTCTAGCCTTTTCTACGTTTAAGTTATTGCTTAGAAAGCTTTCGAAATGAATAATCCTTTCATCTTTGGATAGGCTTTGACATCGATTCGTGTGCATGTCATCCATTTCTTCGAGTTCTTTAAGTATTTCCCAAACCGAATTTGGACAGTTTTCTATTGAACCCTTTTAGATCTTGACAGTTTTCTATTGAACCCTTTTAGATCTTCACGTGTGTTTGAAGTCAAAGTGTCCCTGGTTTTATGTCTTGGTTTATTGTAGACTTTACTCTGGTGAAACAGGTGGGATATTGCCGATGTACGGACCTCTGTTAGTGTATTCAAAGACGATTTCAGTTCTTTCCTTTGAGGATAACGATCCTAGACGAAGACATTGTTACTTCGTTACATTTGTTCCTGTTTCTTATCGTGAACTCTAGAGATATCTCAGCAGCTAACTAAAACGTTTTGTCCTGTTTTGTTTTCTTGCTGCATAAAAGTTTCCAATAAATTTGTTGACTTTTTTTGATTCATGATATTTTAGCTGTGAATCTGTCTGCTGCGAGATGTGTGTCCTTTTCTAAATTTAGTTAAGAGTTCCCGTGT
Source organism: Conus ventricosus (assembly GCA_018398815.1). Classification (NCBI taxonomy): domain Eukaryota; kingdom Metazoa; phylum Mollusca; class Gastropoda; order Neogastropoda; family Conidae; genus Conus; species Conus ventricosus. The sequence continues at coordinate 74,688,626 of CM031614.1, forward strand.
TGCTTGTGTGTTTAGTTCTCGATCAAAACTCTGTGCCGACTCATGATTTTATTGAAGGATCATTCACTTTCTTTTAATCTAAATAGTCATTTGAATTATAGTGCACGCATGAAGTGTTAACTAAATATGTATTCACAACAGGTATTGTACCTTCTAATCGTAAAAAAATACAGTTCCAAGAGGTATTGTTTTTTTTGGGGGGAAATTGGTGTCTGTACTGTCATTGATTCAATATTGATTGTTGAAAAATTGAAGTTATCTACTACATTCCCACCTTAGGGGCGGGGTCCTGAATCTATGTTACACCCCTCACAGTAGTCACCGTCAAAGTGCTTTGCATATTCATACCTCATAACTAGAGCTATCTCACGTGCGTGATCACGTGCCTTTGAAAATATATATTGATGTGATTCTCAGTCTTTGTATATGATTTACTGCATCGTACACACTTCACAACTTGTCACAATCTAGGGTAGTTCATGTGAGTCGTAAGAACAGTAATTCATTTCGTTTTTTAAATCACATATTTTATCATCCATAGAAAATTACTAAAGTTCATGCGAGTAGTAAGAGCAGTAATCTAAATGTTGAACAAATCAACCATATTTTACTCAATGTAAGAAATAACGAATCCACACAAAGAAAAGAAGAGTGGGAGTTGTATGGATAACACTGACAACACTGATTGGCAAACGGAAAAATCAATCACAGAGGGAGAGAGAGAGGGGGGGGAGAGAAAGACAGAGAGAGGGAGAGAGAGAGAGAGAAAAAGAGAGAGGGAGAGAGATAGAGGGGGGAGAGAAAGGGGGGAGAGAGAGAGGGAGAGAGACACAGAGAGAGGAAGAGAGAGGAGGGAGAGAGAGAGAGGCGAGAAGAGAGGTAGAGGGAGAGAGAGAGGGAGAGAGAGGGGGGAAAAAGAGAGAGAGGAGAGAGAGAGAGAGAGAGAGAGAGAGAGAGACGCTTTGACGTTTTGATGATTTATTGCCTCCAGCTACAGTGGCCATTAAGGTAAGGGGGGTACACATACGACTGGACATATTGCATCATCAAAGTATAAGGAAGGAAAACACACACTGTATCATTAAAGTATAAGGAAAATAAACGATGAAATTAACAAAACTGTCAGGACATAATGAATGTAAAAGACGCTCACATTATCAGGATGGTGCAGATATTTGTAACATAATCTAACTCACACGTAAACGATAAATTCGATTAGAAGACTTCCGTACAGAACGTCCTTTCCTACGCTACCGTTCCGTCCCTAAAGTTCCAAAACACAGTTCCCAATCCCTTCTCTCACCTTGCACGAATAGACATAAACAGTAAATGCAAGCTCACATTCTTTCATTCCTCCTTTCTCCCAACCTCACCTTCTAATCCGACAGATCCCCGACCACCCGACCGCCCCCCCCCCCCTCCCCCGCCCCCACCCTTCTCCACTCCTCACACACACACACACACACACACACACACACACACACACACACACACACACACACACACACACACACACACACACACACACACACACACACACACACACACACACACACTGAGACGACATGGCCATCCACTAATTACAAAAGAACATACTAAGATATAACAAGGAACATAAGATTACAATACCATTGTCATTAAGTTCTAATTTCTTTCTTTCTCGTCTTGGTAGCTTCAGTTAAATACTTAGCAAGGGCAATGATAGTTATATCATTATCTGTTGCCTAAAGATTAATTATACCATCTATGAGTCATATTGAAAAAAGAATATTTTCGGCGAATATCTGAAAAAAGCAACATTGGAAAAGAAAATTTACTTCATCTTCCTTATTGTGACCGCACATTGGGCAGTCAGCACTTCGTTCACTGGTGGTCATACACCAGCGTTCTGCAGCGCCTAGACCATGCACTCTTAATCTGAACTTGACCAGATGTTCTCTCATCTTTTTATTCGTTATTACAGACAGATACCACTCCGCTTCAAACGTAATTTTAACAGAACGATGCCACTCATATATATTGTTATCTTCAATTTCAGAATGCCAGTTTTGTTTGTAACAATGAAACAATTCTTTCCTTGAATTCTGATATAAACCCCTCCTCAGAGCCAACACCTTGACACAACCATACTACCCCCAAACCATTTTCTGTTAGAGTGTTCCTAACTTTTGATGCCCAATTGCATTTGCCTGCTTCTAATTGTATTAACAAAATATCAAAGGCTTGCCTACATATTCTATTAGTTGGCAGTTTTACCAGTCGCAGCCAGTATTTAACACATTTTACTGCTGTTCGAACGAACAGAGGATGTCTTCCTGTTTCTCCGTAACTCATTTTATTTGAAGAGTGCAGTGGTACACCCAAGAATCGTTTAATGGCAAAAGTATGTACTTTTTCTGTTCACCCTGTATGTTCTAACCCCCATACTTCTGCTGCGTAAGTCAATATGGGCTCAATCTGAGTGTCAAAAAGCTTTCAGAATAGGAAAGGATCAATTGTATGTAGTTTCTTTAGTGATTTTTTAAATTTCAATAACGCCCATTTTACCTTTTCTGCTCATGTCTAGAAGAGCAGCACTCATACTTACTTTTGTTGTAAATACCAAGCCTAAGTATTTGTATATGTTTGTTTATTGTTATTTCTTTGTTTCCATAAGTCATTTTTCTCTTATTCCAAGATAACCACCTTTACGGAAAAACCATGGTATTAGTCTTATCGAGAGAGAGAGGAGAGAGAGAGAGAAGAGAGAGAGAGAGAGAGAGAGAGAGAGATGGGAAGAGAGAGAGAGAGGGGGGAGAGGGGAGGAGAGAGCGCTCCCCTCCCCCCCCCCCCAAAAAAAAAAAAGAAAAAGAAGAGGAAGAAGGAGAAGGAAGAAGAAGACAAACCTCGACAAATAAGAGAAGAAAAAAAACAGAGAGGCAGCGAGACCAAGAGGCAGACAGACAGACAGACAGACAGACAGATTGATAGACTCATCTGTCGGTAGCGGATTGGATGACGGTCCAGCAGTGGCTGTATTACCACCAGAAGTCATCATGTCTAATGCCAACGCCCTGTCCTTTTGTTGCTGATGATGGACAGAAGAGCTCCTCTTCTCCATCATCCCAGCTATTACGGGAGTCTGCCAGACCAAATTTAGACCGGCGTGGCACCTTCTTGTTTGTTTGTTTGTTTGTTTGTTTTGGCTGTCCCATTCTCTGTGCCACCTCAGTGGCATTCCTACAGCCGCAGTCCGGTCCGGTCAGCCCCACCGCAGCCCCGGCACCGGCAGTCCACAGGGAGCAGTCAAAGTCAAGTCGTCAAGAGGACCAAAGGGAGAATATCAAGTGCTTTGTAATCATTCCCTTGAAGAGAAGATAATTTGAGAAGAATGAGCATGATAATTCGTCGATACCAACTATGGAGTGGTTTTGGACAGTTGTTACTAGCTAAGTCCCAGCATGTTGATGCATAGTCAATGTCTGGCTGTAGAAACAATGATTTTCCAGGTTGCTGATCAAGAAAACGCTTTATCTTAAATACCTTTTTTTTTAGTTTGGGAGAGAGAGAGAGAGAGAGAGAGAGAGAGAGAGAGAGAGAGAGAGAGAGAGAGAGAGAGAGAGAGAGAGAGAGAGAGAGAGAGAGAGAGAGAGAGAGACTGTGGCCAAATGTCGTTATATCGTTGCCTTCTATCGATCTCCATCGTCAGGAAATTAAATTTCATGAAACATTTAAAAAAAAGTCGTCAAGAGGCAACCCATCGGAGGAGACACTGCACTGCTACTGAGTCACTTCGATGGTGTTCAGTGGCGCCTGTTCTGATCCAGCAAGTACAAGACGCCTCCTACTAAGCCTCCTACTGACGACAATAATTGCTTAGTTGCGGAGCCAGCGTGAGTGAGCTCTCCCTCCGAAGGGCGCCACCACTTCCGTCAAACGGAAGCCTCCAGGGATTTGCTGATACATTTGACCACGAAGGAATCAAACCAAGGTCACAGACGTGGAGAGGACATCGAAACTGAGGCCACCATGAGAGCAGGACATGAAGGGCCACAGAATTTGATAGTGCACTGGCCTGTGTGCGTGCGTGCGAGCGCATGCGTGTGTGCATGATGTGTGTGTATGCGTAGCCATGAGTGTGTGTGTGTGTGTGTGTGTGTGTGTGTGTGTGTGTGTGTGTGTGTGTGTGTGTGTGTGTGTGTGTGTGTGTGTGTGTGTGTGTGTGTGTGTGTGTGTGTGCGTGTGTGTGTGTGTTGTGTGCGTGTGTGTGTGTGTGTGTGTGTGTGTGTGGTGTGTGTGTGTGTGTGTGTGTGTGTGTGTGTGTGTGTGTGTGTGTGTGTGTGTGTGTGTGGTACATCTGCATGGATCGAAACGTGTACTGACCAACAAGGCTTGCAAATTAAAAACTAGGCCTCCTAATAGTATAGCTGTGAGACGAGGGCCGTAGCTACGCAGGTCAATTCACTTGACTTGTCTTCACAGTCCTCCGAGTGAGACTATATAAACCGAGTGTTCCGTGTGTGAACGCACGCATAACATCTAGCACACACGTACAAATCCCATCACCAACTAACGGAAGAGAAGGCCAGTTTGACCACTTGTATGGATGACACGTTACACGTAGGATGCACTCTGCGCGAAAAATCGAAGGAATGAAAGAGTTGTTAAATTGAATGAACTATATTGACTGAATGACACGGGAAACGACTGAATGAAGCGCCAGCAGGCAGCTCTTCTGTCGACTCTACCCAGGTAGGCAGCCCGTTGTGTAAACGAGAATGCGGATTGTAAAGCGCTTAGAGCTTGGTCTCTGGCCGGGGGTTGGCGGGAGCCGGAAT
>CM031614.1:74698442-74700942 GCA_018398815.1 Conus ventricosus
AGGAATGGGTGGTTGATCTTTTTGGGTTTCATTTCATTCTCAGTGTATGGTTGGTTGTAAAGATAGTTGTTGGTTTTTGTTGAGTGTTGGCATCAAACTGAAACATACATTGTTACTGTCATAGTGGCAGTCAAGCAGTCACACTGCCTGCTGCCACTGAAACTGTTGCATGTTTGTGACTGATTTTTTCCCCTGCTGTTACTGTTTCCAACAAAACTGAAGTTACGATTCTTATTAACAAGAAAGTGTCCGTGTCCACAAATAACAACTTGTTGGACTCCAGTGAATAATAGTTTTGTTTTGTTTTGTTGTTGTTGTTGTTTTTTTGCTGTCCCAACCTCTGCGCCACCTCAGAGGCAGTGCACCCACGCCGCTCATTCCGACACCCCGTCCACAACCACAGCCCGGTCGGCCCCGCCGCAGCCCCGGCACCGCAATCCACAGGGAGCAGTCAATGTCAAGTCGTCAAGAGGCAACCCACCGGAGGAGACACTGCACTGCTGCCGAGTCACTTCGGTGGTGTTCAGTGGCGCCTGTTCTGATCTAACATACGCAGGACACCACCTACTAAGCCCCCTACTGACGACAATAATTGCTTAGTCGCAGAGCCGGCGTCAGTGAGCTCTCCCTCCGGAGTGCGCCACCACGTCCGTCCAACGACAGCCCCCACGGACGCGCCGATGCAGGTGACCCCGACGGCTACAGACGTGGAGAGGACATCGAAACTGAGGTCACCATGAGAGCAGGGCATGAAGGGCCACAGAATTTGAGACTTTTTTTTATGCTGATCGATGAGAATGAGGATTATTAAGATGATGCTACGGATTTCCATTTCGGTCTGAGACTACATGACAGGACTGTACTCTATGCTTCCTTTCATAATATATCCCGGCGTCAACCAGGCCCGAGAGATACAGGCACCTGCAGTGTTTGGTCGGGAAATTTGAGCAACACTCTCAGAAACGCATCCATTTAGTGGATGAAACTCGACTGTGTGGTCCCAGTCTTCCCATCTGAGTCCGCAGCAACTCAACTCTGGGTTAGGAACCGTCGGGGCAGAAAAAAACCCACATGACTTCTGATGGGATTCGAACCCACGAGTCCGCGACGCTAACCACTTCGCCACGGCGGTTGGTTAGTTTGGGTTTTTTTTTTATATTTTTCAGGACATTGCTGAACATCAGGCACCCCTGCAAGTTCAAGTTTCCGCCCAACAACCATATGCTTTAGTAAGTGAATTATTTATCAGTATTTAGATACAGGATGGTGATTTAGTGTGCATTTTAAGATATATGCAGGTGTGGTATGTCTGTATGCATACACTGCCCTGGTAAGAGAATAATGAGCTTACATCTGCTGCTTAGATCTGCATCAGTTTTTACAATAACAGCCAGAATCTTTGAATGCAATATATTGTAAAAAGACCCCTCAGATTCTAATTGTCATTGTGGAACTTCAGAATTTAAGTGGAGAGAGTGAGATTGAAAATGAGGAATGTAAAAAAAAAATAAAAAATAAGTGTGTGTGTGTGGGGGGGGGGGGGGGGAGCTGAAAGTGAACAGCTATTGAAAAGATATTTACAGCAGGGAAGAGAATTAGTGTGATGATGCAGTAGCTGACAAACTCCTGTTCAAAGGAAAAGGCATTATCTGATAGATCTAAACAACTGAAAGAAAATGTGGTTATCACATAATCATTTTAAAAATATTTACATACTACGGTAATGTTGTGTGTGTGTGTGTGTGTGGTGTGTGTGTGTGTTGTGTGTGTGTGTGTGTGTGTGTGTGTGTGTGTGTGTGTGTGTAAACAGATGTATGTGTGTGCATGTTTATATCATGTACTATCTGTGTCGTGCGTATGTGTGTACCTGTACACAATTATGGTCAACCTGTAAAATGTCGAACTGCCTGGAAAGAAACACAAGCGTCTGATGGCGAGGGAGGTGGTACTGTACAAGGAGCTGTAGGTTCAAACTGGTACGGCTGAACTCCATACACTTCAGTGAAAATTTCACGTTTGATGTCCTCTTTGTTGGAACTTGACTCGTAGCTGGGAGCATCTGCCATTATCGCCGGAAAATAGTTGAGTTTTACGTCCTCATAGCGAAAGCTTTTAGGGACATGTCTTTCATTCACGGTAGTCTTGGCATTGATACGTCACTTGCGGAATCCCCGACTCTCGTCTCTTTCCGTACTGTGGCTCGGCAATCTCCGTGGCGAGTCACGATTTGGCTACTTTCACGACCCGAAACACGGATAGAAGTGAGTTCCAGAAGAAAAGTAATACGTACATCGAAACACGCTCGATCATACTTTTGAACAACCCAAACATGCTTTTTAGGGGTGAGGACCCCTTTAAGAAATAAACATTTCACAAGGAGATTGGTGAAAAGCGGCATTATCAAGATGATGATGATGATGGGTGTGTGTGTGTGTGTGTGTTGTGTGTGTGTGTGTGTGTGTGTGTGTGTGTGTGTGTGTGTGTGTGTGTGTGTGTGTGT
>CM031614.1:74705942-74708442 GCA_018398815.1 Conus ventricosus
CCCCCTTTTGTTTTATTTTGTTAAAAATTTTGAGTTTACCTTTCCCTTTATGGGCTAGTGAGTGCTATACCACGATGAATTTTTGGGATTGCTGGAAATACCTTTTTTTTTAAATTGGAATAAAAATAGTTTTACCCTTTCTAAAAAAAATTTTTGTGTTCAAAAAGCTCATTAAAAAGCGAACAAGATAATAAATTATGATCGAATTTGCTTTTTTTTAACTTTTCTCCAACAATTCTATCGGCCCAGCTTTTTTCCTGCCCTTTAAAATGTCTGTTTCCATCCTTTTACTTCTTCTCTAGAAATGGTTTTAATTAAAACAAGGGCCACAGTTTCACCCTCATCACCAGTGAAAGTCTTCTTCCGAGGAACAGTATTATTGAATCATTAAAGACATCCCAAAAGGGGCTTTACCATTGAAAGGGATGGGGGGAATTTCCCATTTTTAAATTAAGCTTTTTATTAAACGGATTTTTTTACTGCCCAAAATTTTTTTTAAAATTTCGTTTGTGGTTTCTTTTAAATTTTTTTGGTCTTTTTTCCCTTCAAATTCTAATTCCCTTGGGTTTCTTCGTTTGATGTATTTTTTTCGTGACACTGAAAATTCACTTTTTTTTCTTTTTTACACTAGCTGTTTTACATCTCTAAAATTTTTAAGCAGCCTTTTACTTCGGCTTTCTTTCTCTCACATTAAACTTTTAAACCCGGGTCATTACTTTTTTTGGCCCCTTTGCCTCCCGTGCGGAACCTTTAAGCACCCGCTCCATTTAAAGCATTAAAAAAAAGGGTTTTAAAAACTTTTTTTTTATAAAAAATTTCCGGGCAGGAGGGATGACTGTAAAAAAACTTTGGAACTCCCATTTTCAAGTTTCTTTAAATTTTTAAACCTTTTTCCCTTTCGACCAAAAAATTTTTTTCTTAACCTGACTTTTTAAAAGGGGGGTTAAATTTCCAGTTTCCCGGTGAACGTTATTCCTTTAAAATTTTTTTTGGAAAGTGCCATGTTTGAACACAGTCACCAACATGAAAAATCAAATTTCGGTAATAAATCAACGAATCAAAAAGTAATCAACCCCCACACCCCTTAGGGGTTTCAAAAGTGTAACTCCCCTCTTTATTCCGTCACAAAACCCCTTTAAAATTTTCTTTTAAAAAAAAAACAAAAATCCAGTAACGTTTTCCCCAAAAACTTTTACAACCATATCTTTTGAAATTGGGGGGCGTAAAAAAATGTCATCCATTTTGTAAAAAACAAAATCCCCCATATTAAAATTTTTTAAAGCTCGATTGCATCTGGGCCTGTTCGAGGGGGGTTTTATATTACCAAATTCAATAAAGTTTACATCATCTTTTCAAAATTTTCCGTTTTAAAACCCCTTTTTAATAAAAGTACGCCAAACTTTGGGTTAAAACCCTTTCATTATATAGAGGGGCCCCCTTTTGGAAAATATAACCCAAACCAAAAAAAATGATATCTTTATTACACCAAAACAGGGTTTTTTCTATTTCTTATAACAATTGTATTTTCACAATTTATTGGGAAACTCTTTTCATATTTTTCTAAAAACTTTCTTTCTTAAAAAGGGGCCACCTCCTGGTTTCTTCCATGAAATTTAAAAAACTTTTAGCTGAAACATGAAATTTTTTTTAATCATTGAAGGGGCTTTATAGTCCCCCCAAAAACCCAATCTAAAAAGGTTTTTGTGAGGGAAAAAAAAATTTAAAATTTTTTTTAAATAATGTACAAAAAAAAATCACCCCAGTTTTTGGGAAAAAAATTTTCAAAAATTTTTAACTTTGGAAAAATCCTTGTTGTGGATGGTCTAGCCTTGGGCCTATTTGCTTTTTTCAGAGGGTTTTAAAGCAAGGTTTTAGTTTCCCCCCGTTTCCCCCTTTTTCCCCCCCATAGAGGCTTGTTTGGATGGGTTAGACAGGGTACGCTCGATGCCACTCTGTCTGGCGGGCCCCCAACTCCCCCACGCCCCTGTGTTTTTCGTCGTTACCGTGACCCTCGATCCGTGGAGACACGGGGGGAAAACCCGCTTTGTGGCCGCTGATCCAGTTCGCTGGGCCCCCCGCCCCCAGCCGCTCGGGAACCCCCATCTTTTTCCACCCTTTTACTTTTGTTGCGATCGGGTTGGGGCCGAAAAGGGGGGGGGGGGAGCGGAGGGAAGGGGGTGAAAAACCCCCCACCCTGCTGCCATCCCCCCCATTGGGTTTAAAAGGGCGTGTGCCGGGTGACTTTTCTGTCCCCTGCACGAACCCCAAGCTGCAAATCCTGCTTTCCCGGGTTTCCCGGTTCGTTTGAATTTTCCGGCTGCTTGGGTTGATGCGTGCCCTCCCGGGGGTGCCGGCGTCTGTGCCCCACCCGTCCAACCCTCGTCACGCCCCCCGTTGCTTGGGTGGGCCCCCCTCCTTCCATGCACAGAAAGCAGGGGAAGAAACCCCCCTACTGTCAACGTTTTTCTCGCCCCGAAACCTGGTTTTGGGGTTGCCATGG
>CM031614.1:74713442-74718442 GCA_018398815.1 Conus ventricosus
GCCCAACGTGCTGGTCAGACCTTGAGTGCCTACCTAACATTGGTTGTGCCATTGTTATCATGGTATAGGTGCGTAGTGAATGCACAGCACAGCAAGTGATTAGTGGAAAACACAAACGGCCCACCTATATATTATCATTATATTAATACTTCTATAGCGCCTATTCTCGACTAGAGACCAAAGCTCTAAGCGCTTTACAATCCGCATCGTTTTACACAACGGGCTGCCTACCTGGGTAGTGCCGACTGAAGAGCTGCCAGCTGGCGCTGCATTCAGTCGTTTCCCGTGTCATCCAGTCAATATCGTTCATATCGTTCACTCAATTTCCTTGCTTCCTTCATTCTTTCCATTTCTCACACAGGACGCATGCTATGTGTAACGTGTCATCCATACCAACGGCCAAACTGGCCTACTCTTCCGAAAGTTGCTGATGGGATTTACGTGTGTGCAAGATGTTATGCGTGCGTTCACACACGGAACTTCGGTTTATAGTCTCATTCGAAGGACTGTATGGGAAATGGAGTCAGAACCAATGTTAACTCTGAGGGAAAAGTCCCCTTGTACCGAAACGGCCCGCGGAGATTCGAACCCGCAACCGGGGGCCGGAATAGCTCAGTTGGTAGAGCGCCGGACTCGTAATCCAAGGGTTGCGGGTTCGAATCTCTGCCGGGCGGAGGAGGAGGAGAAGGAGGAGGAGGAGAAGTAAAAGAGGGAGGATGGAGGAGAAGACGAAGAAGAAGAAGGAGGAGGAGGAGGAGAAGTAAAAGAAGGAGGAGGAGGAGGAAAAAGTAAAAGAAGGAGGAGGAGGAGGAGAAGTAAAAGAAGGAGGAGGAGGAGGAGAAGTAAAAGAAGGAGGAGGAGGAGGAGAAGTAAAAGAAGGAGGAGGAGGAGGAGAAGTAAAGAAGGAGGAGGAGGAGGAGGAGGAGGAGGAGAAGTAAAAGAAGGAGGAGGAGGAGGAGAAGTAAAAGAAGGAGGAGGAGGAGGAGAAGTAAAAGAAGGGGGGGAGGAGGAGGAGAAGTAAAAGAAGGAGGAGGAGGAGGAGGAAGAGAAGTAAAAGAAGGAGGAGGAGGAGGAGGAGGAGAAGTAAAAGAAGGAGGAGGAGAGGAGAGTAAAAAGAAGGAGGAGGAGGAGGAGGAAGAGAAGTAAAAGAAGGAGGAGGAGGAGGAGAAGTAAAAGAAGGAGGAGGAGGAGGAGGAGGAGAAGTAAAAGAAGGAGGAAGAGGAGGAGAAGTAAAAGAAGGAGGAGGAGGAGAAGAAAGAAAAAGAAGGAGGAGGAGGAAAAGACGTTAAAAATGGAAAAGGAGGAGGAGAAGGAGAAGGAGGGGGAGGAGGAGGAGGAGAAGTAAAGAAAAAAGGAGGAGCAGGAGAAAAATAAACAGAAGAAGGAGGAGGAGGAGGAGAAGGAGGAGGAGGAGGAGACGAAGAAGAAGAAGAAGAGAGAGAGAGAGAGGAGGAGAGAGAGAGAGAGAGAGAGAGAGAGGGAGGGAGGAGAGGAGAGAGAGCCAGAGAGACAGAGAGGCACAGAGAGAGATAATAAGGCTGGGGAGGAGGGAGGTGTAAGAAAGCAACTATCGGGATGAAGACGAGCCAGAGACAGAAAAAAGGGAGAAACAGTTGTAGGAAGAGACAGACACAGGGAGAGAAACAAACAAAAACCAACAGAAACAGACAGAGACAGAAACAGATTCCAAGACATTCTCAGGAGTGATCATTCAAGTTCATGGATTTCTACTAATAAACCCTTTCGATGCCTTTCAGGTTACATTGATTAAAACGACTAAGTTAAAGGTATCATTGGTTCCCAGCATCCCAACTCCTTAGTAGAGCGCCGGACTCGTAATCTTGGTGATCCTGGGGTTGCGGGTTCAAATCTCCGCCGGGCCGTTTTCGGTACAGAGGGATTTTTCCCTCGGAGTTAACATTGGTTCTGACTCCATTTCCCATACAGTCCTTCGAATGAGACTATAAACTGAGGTTCTGTGTGTGAACGCACGCATAACATCTTGCACACACGTAAAATCCCATCAGCAACTTTCGGAAGAGAAGGCCAGTTTGGCCGTTGGTATGGATGACACGTTACACATAGCATGCAACCTGCGTGAGAAATGGAAAGAATGAATGAAGGAAGGAAATTGAGTGAACGATATTGACCGGATGACACGGAAACGACTGAATGATGCGCCGGCAGGCAGTTCTTCTGTCAGCACTACCCAGTAGGCAGCCCAAGGTGAAAACGATAGTGTTTATTATACTATATGCAAAGCGCTTGGAGCCCTAATCTTTTGAGAATAGGCGCTATAAAAAAAAGTTAGCATTATTATTAGTATCCTGGTAGGCTTAAGGTCCTAATTGTCCACACAGACATACCTGCTACAGGAGTATACATAGGCTGAAAAAAAACATCAGAGAACGGAATAGAGAAGAGAGAAAAGAGACTCGTGAATATCTACCTGCATCTCGACCTTCTCTGTCTGTCTGACTATCTGTCCCTCTGTCTGTCTATCTCTCTCTCTCTCTTTTTCTTTCTCCCTCCCTCTCTCTCTCTCTCTCTCTCTCTCTCTCTCTCTCTCTCTCTCGTCTGTCTGTCTCTGTCTGTCTCTCTCTCTCTGTCTGTCTCTGTCTGTCTGTCTCTCTCTCTCTTTCTCTCTCTGTCTCTCTGTCTCTTTCTCTCTCTCTCTCTCCTCTCCTCTCTCTCCTCTCTCTCTCTCTCTCTCTGTCTATCTCTGTCTCTCTCTGCTTCTTTCTCTCTGTCTCTTTCTCTCTGTCTCTTTCTCTCTGTCTCTGTCTATCTGTCTGTCTGTCTGCTCTCTCTCTCTCTCTCTCTCTCTCTCTCTCTCTCCTCTGTCTGTCTGTCTGTCTGTCTTGAATGTGTAATATCTGTGATTTCATTTGTTCTCTATGTAAAGACTCAAAGGAGACAGACAGACATCGTGGTCGTTGTCTGTCCAGCTCTCGGAAGCATCAGAGAAAAGTCCATCAAACCCAAATAGTGTAGACAGCCATCTTTATTTCAACTAGATCCACTCCTGTCAGCCACTTCTGCTGAAGTCGTCTGAATGATTTTCGTTGTTTCCGTATTTATATTCTGTGCCCCATGTGGGTATGAAAAAAATAATTGCCTTGCCTTGCCGTACAAAGCCTTTCAACGTGGAGAAATTGTCTCCTCTTGAACATGTGTCAACACGTTGCTGTTGATCCTCATTGTATTTTAATTGTTTATAATTAACTATGCTTCACATGATTATAATTACTATACTTCACATGTTACAACCACTTCTCTTTAGGGCCATGGCCTATTATGAATCTCTCTCTCTCTTTTCTTTCTTTCTCTCTCTTTCTCTCTTTCTCTCTTTCTCTCTCTCTCTCCTCTCTCTCTCTCTCTCGTCTCCCTCTCTCTCTCTCTCTTTCTCTCTCCCTCTCTCTCTCTTTCTCCCCTCTTAGAATGTAAAGAGATTGTTTTACTCGGTGACTTCAATGTAGATCTTTTGAAATCAAACAGCCAATGGAGCCAAACGATTCGTGTGTTGAATTTCATCAGATTATCAAAACACCCACCAGAGTAACACCAACTTCAAAGACAATCATTGACCATATCTATGTCACAAATGAAAATACATACTAGAAGCTTGTGTACCAGTCTTCTCTTCTAGTGATCATTACCCAGTGTGTGTCATGGTCTAAACATGGAGTGAAAATCCCAAAACCAGGCCACAAAACCATAACCTATCGTTGCTTCTCAAAATTTAACGAACAAAACTTTTGCTTGATTTAATGAACTCTGAACTTAATTCAGTATACAATATTGCTGATCCAGATTCAGCGATTGACTTTTGGATCGAAATTTTTACAGAAGTCTATAACAGACATGCTCCGTTAAAAACAATCAGAGTAAAGCATATTCCCAAACCACCGTGGTACACGAAAGAATTACAGGAGGCATGCTACCTTAGAGACCTTTTGAAAGAACATGGCTATGAAGAAGAATCAAGATCACTAAGAAATGCAATAAACTCTCAGAAGCGCAGGGAAAAAACTAAATACTATCGCGAGTTTATTAACTTCCAAACAAAATCCAAAACTGGTTTGGCAAGCAATAAACCAGCTTAACAATAACAGTTCTTCTTCAAAATCAACTGTTATCAAGGTAATTTCTGCTGAAAAACTTAACACTCACTTCTCGACCATTCCAGATACAGTTGTTACTACTGATCATTCAAGCTCTAATGAACTTAAAGAACTCCATCAATTTTGTCACGACAAAAAAATCACGTCTGAACTACACATTCCACTCATAACTGTGCACGAGGTGTATCAGTACCTACTTCATCTCAAACAGTCAGGAACACGTGGACTAGATGGCATAGATGGCAAAATTCTGAAACTCTCGGCTCCAGTTATAACTGACACGTTAACGTATATCCTTAATCTGTGCATAGATAAAAGTTATTTTCCTAATCGTTCAAAAAAGCAAAAGTTATACCCATTCATAAATCTGGTGATAATACTGATCCTTCAAACTACAGACCAATATCAATCTTACCTATGCTTTCCAAACCTCTAGAAAAGCATTTAAATAAACACATCCTTCATCACTTCAACAAGTACGATTTGCTCCATCCCGGACAGTCTGGTTTCAGACAGAAACATTCCTGCCATTCTGCATTAATCAATCTTGTAGATGTGTGGCTTAATAATATTAATAACAACAGATATTGTGGTGTCTTAATTCGTTGATTTTAAAAAAGCATTCGATGTCATTGACCACAATCTCCTTATTCGAAAACTGGAGATATACGGTCTTTCAAAATCCGCCCTTATCCTTCTAAAATCATACATCACAAAACGTCAACAATGCGTCTTATCGGGGACGGCTGTCTCTTCTGTAACAACTCTTAAGTATGGCGTTCCACAAGGCTCCATTTTAGGCCCGCTACTCTTCTCAATACTACATTAATGACCTACCCCTACATGTGAGATCTACATGCGACCTCTTTGCAGATG
>CM031614.1:74728442-74730942 GCA_018398815.1 Conus ventricosus
GCTGCTGACTGAGTCTCTTCCATCATGTTCAGAGATGCGTGTTCTCATCTAATCAAATACGCAATATATACGCGCCATTTATTAAGCCTGCCCCCCCCCCCCTCCCCCCCCCTCCCCCACCTCCCCTGTTAAAGACAATGGTGGCGCAGTCAAAGGGAGGCGACGGGCAACTGAAACAAACTTGTGAATGAACGAATCCAAAACACATTCCAACACTTCCGCCAAACGAAAAAAAACATCAATTGCAAGACCAGCCTTCTTCTTTTTTTCTTTTTTTTTTTTTCTTTTGCTACACAGTAATATTAGTTTTGAGGGCAGGGTAGATAGATAGACAGACAGATAGATAGATAGATAGATAGATAGATAGATAGATAGATAGATAGATAGATAGATAGATAGATAGATAGATAGATAGATAGATAGATAAATAGTGTGCATGTGGGTGCGAGTACACGCACTCTAGTGTGTGTATGTGCGTATGTGTGTGTGTGTGTGTGTGTGTGTGTGTGTGTGTGTGTGTGTGTGTGTGTGTGTGTGTGTGTGTGTGTGTGTGTGTGTGTGTGTGTGTGTGTGTGTGTGTGTGTGTGTGTGTGTGTGTGTGTGTGTGTGTGTGTGTGTGTGGAGAGAGAGAGAGAGAGAGAGAGAGAGAGAGAGAGAGAGAGAGAGAGAGAGAGAGAGAGAGAGAGAGAGAGAGAGAGAGAGAGAGAGAGAGAGATGAAGAAAAAGGATCAACCGCCCTAACGTCGCACCAACAGTGTAGGTGACCTGAAGTGAAAGCAGTGAGGTCTGTGGGACAGGATCATACAGGAGGCTAAAATGGCTCTTTAAAGTTACCTTGGCTCCCTTTCTTCATTTCAAACCAGATCTCAATCTTGGCGGCCACTTGAGTAGTCGACGGCACTGTGTAGAAAACGTTTATTTCTGTCTCGAGTTAAAGAGAGAGAGAGAGAGAGAGAGAGAGAGAGAGAGAGAGAGAGAGAGAGAGAGAGAGAGACAGACAGACAGACAGACAGACAGACAGACAGACAGAGACAGAGACAGTGACCTGAGATAAAGAGAGATACATAGAGATACACAGAGAGAGATACAGAGAGATACACAGAGAGAGATGCAATGAGAGAGAGAGAGAGTGTGTTTATGAAAGAAAGAGAGAGAGAGAGAGACATTGATTTGAGGCAAAGAGAGAGAGAGATAGTAAGAGAGGCAGTGACACAGAGAGAGACAGTGAGAGAAAGAGAGAGGCAGAGAGAAGCAAACAGACAGAGAGACACAGAGAGAGAGACAGAGACAGACAGACAGACAGACAGACAGACAGACACAGAGATAGAGAAGAGAGACCGAGAGAAAGGGAAGGGGGAGGGGTCGGAGTTAAAAGTGAGATGAACGTTGTTTACCCCTGACATCTACCATCAATGTTTGTCATCATCAGCGAACTCGACACTGAGGAGTCACAAAAATACATGCAAAGCAGTTCAACTCTTAACTCTGTCAACAGTTGAGAGTTAGCTGCAAAGTGAGGCGACTGCAGGCGGAATTTTAAACAAATCTTAAAAAATGGTTTGAAATACCTCTGGCAAACAACTTGGACCAACGAATCACAAGACAAAACGCGACGCGTTTCGACCTCTTAGGTCTTCTTTAGGCTTGATAAACAACATTCAGGACAACGAAAATGAGGAACGAGCAGTCACTTAGATCGTCAAATGCGACACAAGGTGGGCGCTTCAACATGTGTGTATGTGTGTGTGTGTGTGTGTGTGTGTGTGTGTGTGTGTGTGTGTGTGTGTGTGTGTGTGTGTGTGTGTGTGTGTGTGTGTGTGTGTGTGTGTGTGTGTGTGTGTGTGTGTGTGTGTGTGTGTGTGTGTGTGTGTGTGAGTGTGGTGTGGTGTGTGTGTGATGGTGTGAGTGGTGGTGGTGCGTGTGTGTGTGTGTGTTGTGTGTGTGTGTGTGTGTGTGTGTGTGTGTGTGTGTGTGTGTGTGGTGTGTGGTGGTGTGTGTGTGTGTGTGTGTGTGTGTGTGTGTGTGTGTGTGTGTGGGTGTGGTGGTGTGTGGCGTGTGTGTGTGTGGTGTGTGTGTGTGTGTGTGTGTGTGTGTGTGTGTGTGTGTGTGTGTGTGTGTGTGTGTGTGTGTGTGTGGTGTGTGTGTGTGTGTGTGGGTGGTGTGTGTGTGTGGTGGTGGTGTGTGTGTGTGTGTGCGTGTGTGTGTGTGTGTGTGGTGTGTGTGGTGGTGTGCGTGCGTGCGTGTGTGCGCGTGTGTGCGTGGTGTGTGTGTGTGTGTGTGGATGTGCGTAGCGTAGAGTGGTGCGTGCGTGCGTGTGGTGTTGTTTATAGAGAGAGAGAGAGAGAGAGAGAGGAGAGAGAAGAGAGAGAGAGAGGAGAGGAGAGACGCGCATCTTGCGCCGAATTTGACCAGAGAAGTGATTGCTCGTTCTTCTTGTTCGTTGTCCCCAGCTTTGTTTATCAAGCCTGAAGAAGACCTAAGTGGTCGAAACGCGTCGTGC
>CM031614.1:74735942-74738442 GCA_018398815.1 Conus ventricosus
TCCCAGACATATACACCAAACATCAGGAGAGAATTTAGTGTTCCATGTATTTAATCTAAGTTCATTGATTATTTGTGCTATACATTTTGGGCAGGTACGCAATTCATGTGACTTCTTAGTGAAATTTCTGTCTTGTATGTGTACAATAAGACTCGTTGTCATCTGGAAAACCAGCTTTTTAGGCCGCTGGTTGTTCAGGTACAATGTTTCACGGTAGTTTGCTCGAGTTCTACAAGGGCCCTCTGTTTGTCGAGCAAGAGTCTCTCAGTGCCAAAACGTTGTCAAAAGAGAGATAACTCACGTTTTGTCTATTAGCGATCATGCTTTTCCGTGTTAAACAACATAAGACAATGATATGATGGAAATGCATTTGAAAACAATCCGTTACACACTGGCGTTACTGCAGCTGAAAAAGCACCAGATGTGAAATCCGAAATTCGCACACAAACATAAAAAACAAAATCCTACTACAATCGCCACCATGTTGTTTTCCTCTACAAACAACCTTTGATGACTGCGTGAGAACGCTTCCAGCGCTCATGACATATATGCCATTGCTCAGACACAGCGCCCATTTAGCTGCAGAATGTTCATGACATATATGCCATTGCTCAGACAGAGCGCCCATTTGGCTGCAGAATGTTCATGACATATATGCCATTGCTCAGACAGAGCGCCCATTTAGCTGCAGAATGTTCATGACATATGTGCGATTGCTCAGACAGAGCGCCCATTTAGCTGCGGAATGCTTTTTCTTCAAAGTTTCTTTTAAAGTGAAGATAGCCCTTTACAAGTTATTGCACGGTGCCGCATGTTTACGGCAGATCTGGAGCAAAAACAAAAACAAAAAAAAGTTGCTTTTTTCAGAATAGATCGCCTCTGATGGTTTCTCCTTCAATCTCATGCAAGGAGTTAAGATTTTTTCTAATTCTGGATTGATGACGATGGGAATGAGGAAGGTAATGATAGATGACGATGGGAATGAGGAAGGTAATGCTAGATGACGATGGGAATGAGGAAGGTAATGATAGATGACGATGGGAATGAGGAAGGTAATGATAGATGACGATGGGAATGAGGAAGCTAATGATAGATGACGATGGGAATGAGGAAGGTAATGATAGATGACGATGGGAATGAGGAAGGTAATGATAGATGACGATGGGAATGAGGAAGGTAATGCCAGATGACGATGGGAATGAGGAAGGTAATGATAGATGACGATGGGAATGAGGAAGGTAATGCCAGATGACGATGGGAATGAGGAAGGTAATGATAGATGACGATGGGAATGAGGAAGGTAATGATAGATGACGATGGGAATGAGGAAGGTAATGATAGATGACGATGGGAATGAGGAAGGTAATGATAGATGACGATGGGAATGAGGAAGGTAATGATAGATGACGATGGGAATGAGGAAGGTAATGATAGATGACGATGGGAATGAGGAAGGTAATGATAGATGACGATGGGAATGAGGAAGGTAATGCTAGATGACGATGGGAATGAGGAAGGTAATGATAGATGACGATGGGAATGAGGAAGGTAATGCTAGATGACGATGGGAATGAGGAAGGTAATGCTAGATGACGATGGGAATGAGGAAGGTAATGCTAGATGACGATGGGAATGAGGAAGGTAATGATAGATGACGATGGGAATGAGGAAGGTAATGCTAGATGACGATGGGAATGAGGAAGGTAATGCTAGATGACGATGGGAATGAGGAAGGTAATGATAGATGACGATGGGAATGAGGAAGGTAATGCTAGATGACGATGGGAATGAGGAAGGTAATGATAGATGACGATGGGAATGAGGAAGGTAATGCTAGATGACGATGGGAATGAGGAAGGTAATGATAGATGACGATGGGAATGAGGAAGGTAATGCTAGATGACGATGGGAATGAGGAAGGTAATGATAGATGACGATGGGAATGAGGAAGGTAATGCTAGATGACGATGGGAATGAGGAAGGTAATGATAGATGACGATGGGAATGAGGAAGGTAATGCTAGATGACGATGGGAATGAGGAAGGTAATGCTAGATGACGATGGGAATGAGGAAGGTAATGATAGATGACGATGGGAATGAGGAAGGTAATGCTAGATGACGATGGGAATGAGGAAGGTAATGATAGATGACGATGGGAATGAGGAAGGTAATGCTAGATGACGATGGGAATGAGGAAGGTAATGCTAGATGACGATGGGAATGAGGAAGGTTATGATAGATGACGATGGGAATGAGGAAGGTAATGATAGATGACGATGGGAATGAGGAAGGTAATGATAGATGACGATGGGAATGAGGAAGGTAGATGACGATGGGAATGAGGAAGGTAGATGACGATGGGAATGAGGAAGGTAATGATAGATGACGATGGGAATGAGGAAGGTAATGATAGATGACGATGGGAATGAGGAAGGTAGATGACGATGGGAATGAGGAAGGTAATGATAGATGACGATGGGAATGAGGAAGGTAATGATA
>CM031614.1:74743442-74750942 GCA_018398815.1 Conus ventricosus
AGGCTGTATCTTTTTTCTCGTCTACCTTTTGGCCGAATCTGGAGAACGATCCTGTGATCTTTAAACTATCAGCTACAATGTGTATCTTTTTTTTAAACAGCAGGCTGTATCTTTTTTCTCGTCTACCTTTTGGCCGACTCTGGAGAAAGATCCTGTGATCTTTATAACTATCAGCTACAATGTGTATCTTTTTTTTAAACAACAGGCTTTATCTTTTTTCTCGTCCACCTTTTGGCCGACTCTGGAGAACGATCCTGTGATCTTTATAACTATCAGCTACAATGTGTATCTTTTTTTAAACAGCAGGCTGTATCTTTTTTCTCGTTTACCTTTTGGCCGACTCTGGAGAACGATCCTGTGATCTTTATAACTATCAGCTACAATGTGTATCTTTTTTTTAAACAGCAGGCTGTATCTTTTTTCTCGTCTACCTTTTGGCCGACTCTGGAGAAACGATCCTGTGATCTTTATAACTATCAGCTACAATGTGTATCTTTTTTTTAAACAGCAGGCTGTATCTTTTTTCTCGTTACCTTTTGGCCGACTCTGGAGAAAGATCTGTGATCTTTATAACTATCAGCTACAATGTGTATCTTTTTTTAAACACAGGCTTATCTTTTTTCTCGTCTGCCTTTTGGCCGACTCTGGAGAAAGATCCTGTGACGTGAGAAAAGGCTCACTGACACACAGGAGAGGCTCACTGACCTCGGGAAAGAGACTAACTGACCACAGGGAGAGGCTCACTTTTCCGCTGAAAGGCTCACTGGACCACAGGAGAAAGGCTCACTGACCACAGGAAAGGCTCACTGACCACAGGGAAAGCAGACCACAGGAAGCTCACGGACCGGAGGAGGCTCACTGACCACAGGGAAAGGCTCACTGACCACAGGGAAAGGCTCACTGACCAAGGAAAGGCTCACTGACCGCAGGGAAAGGCCACTACCACTGAACCACAGGGAAAGGCTCACTGACCACAGGGAAAGGCTCACTGACCCAGGGAAAGGCTCACTGACCGCAGGAAAGAGACCACTGACACACAGGGAAAGGCTCACTGACCCAGGGAAAGGCTCACTGACCACAGGGAAAGGCTCACTGACCACAGGGAAAGACCCACTGACCACAGGGAAAGGCTCACTGACCGCAGGGAAAGGCTCACTGACCACAGGGAAAGACCACTGACCCAGGGAAAGGACCCATGACCACAGGGAAAGGCTCACTGACCGCAGGGAAAGGCTCACTGACCTCGGGAAACACAGGGAAAGGCTCACTGACCGCAGGGAAAGGCTCACTGACCACAGGGAAAGGCTCACTGACCACGGGGAAACACGGGAAAGGCTCACTGACCTCGGGCAAACAAGGAAAGGCTCACTGACCGCAGGGAAAGGCTCACTGACCACAGGGAAAGGCTCACTGACCGCAGGGAAAGGCTCACTGACCGCAGGGAAAGGCTCACTGACCGCAGGGAAAGGCTCACTGACCACAGGGAAAGGCTCACTGACCTCGGGGAAACACAGGGAAAGGCTCACTGACCACAGGGAAAGGCTCACTGACCACAGGGAAAGGCTCACTGACCACGGGGAAACACGGGAAAGGCTCACTGACCACAGGGAAAGGCTCACTGACCACAGGGAAAGGCTCACTGACCACGGGGAAAGACCCACTGACCACAGGGAAAGGCTCACTGACCACAGGGAAAGGCTCACTGACCACAGGGAAAGGCTCACTGACCACAGGGAAAGGCTCACTGACCACAGGGAAAGACCCACTGACCACAGGGAAAGACTCACTGACCACAGGAAAGGCTCACTGACCACAGGGAAAGGCTCACTGACCACGGGGAAACACAGGGAAAGGCTCACTGACCGCAGGGAAAGGCTCACTGACCGCAGGGAAAGGCTCACTGGCCACAGGGAAACTCCTGTTGACAACGGGAAAGACTGTGACCTGGGATTCTCTTCAGAGAGCATGTAAGACCTCATGGCGAATGCTTGGCCGTGTTTGGAGTTGTACTGTCATCACCTGTCAGCGGAACAGCAACGAGCGAGGCACGGGATGCATATGGCAGTTGCTTGACGGTGGCGTGTTTTTTGTTTGTTTGGTTTTTTGTTGTTGTTTGTTTTGGTTTGTTTGGTTTTTTTGCTGTTGTTGTTTTGCCGGTGGGCTCTGCAGTTATGAAATACGGGCTGGTACACCCATGGGAACGCTCCCGTGTTGGTTCTGTCGTGTCACATCCTGTGGCCATTACACAATGGCATCTGCCAGGGAGCAATTGTGTCCCTTCACGTGTTAATGGAATGCCCTGTGTGTGCCTGCACCCTATGTGAACACAGCGCAGGCTTCCAAGGGTGGCGCAGGATAGCTCCCAGCTGCTTTGTTCGGCAGTTGAGGACAGTTCTTCTCTGGGTCCTACCCGCACCTTCAGGTGCATCTCTTTCTTTCTGTCACACGTAAAACCCTTACAGACATTAGTTTTTATAACTTATTCATTCAAAAGGCCATGTCCCTGCAGATCTCACTGCTACAAACTTGATACCTCACATCTGGAAATAATTCTCAGAAATCCAACAAACCTGCATCTGTTTGACCAGTTTTTATCGCAGCTCTCAGAAAACCACACGAACGAGCATGCACGCAGCCATCTTGTCCTCTGCAATCTGTCTGGTAAATGTCAAGCTGATTCTGGACCTAAAAGGCAATACCTGGAAACAGCATTCATACACTCAGTAGATTACTTCGCTTCATGTTGCTTACAGTCCAGATGACCACAGCGGACTCGGTAGATCAATGCTGTACAAATAGAGTAGTAGTAGTAGTACTTTCATTTTACGTTTTTTCACAAAATTATGTGATAGGAGAGAGAGAGAGAGAGGAGAGAGAGAGAGAGAGAGAGAGAGAGAGAGACAGAGAGAGAGACAGAGACAGAGAGAGAGACAGAGAGAGAGAGAGACACAGAGAGAGAGAGAGAGAGAGAGAGAGAGAGAGAGACAGAGAGAGAGACAGAGACAGAGAGAGAGACAGAGAGAGAGAGAGACACAGAGAGAGAGAGAACGTGTATGTTTACATATGTGCATGTGTGTGTGGGGGGGGGTATGTACTTGATTATAATCACACAAAGACCATCAACATCATCTTAAACACCTAACCGGACTGTGAAACGAACAAGAGATAACTTTGAAAACAAGATCAATATCAGAAGAAAAAAAAACATCAATCACAGACATGCTTAATAAACATGGTAAGTATACCCTGAGAGGTACACACTCAAATAAAGTATGACCTCTTGATATGTTTGTTTCCCCACATATACATTTTTGAAGCATTATATTTAATTCTGAGAGCATCTGCTTTCAAAATGTTCACACGAAATTTCTGCGTTGATATATGTCTCGATTTTTGCTGATTTTGGGTGCTTTTTTAAAAGATAGATAGATAGATAGATAGATAGATAGATAGATAGATAGATAGATAGATAGATAGATAGATAGATAGATGGTATATATGTTATGCTAAAAGTTCGAGAAAAGCGTTTTGTGATAGCGCCACCGTGTCCACAAGCAACTCTATTATTTAGACTCTGCATTCACATCATCATAAAATAATGCTGTCTCGAGTGACTGGTGTAAAGGAAATCACAAGTTCCTAGATCAAAACCTGACAAAATCTATGCTTTAATGACACGTCCAAGAAGATTTGCCATTACCATTCAGCTCCTCGTGTTTTTTTTGTCTGTAATCAAGAGACTGAAGAAGCTGACAACTGTCTTGCTCTGCGTGTAGCTCTCGATGACAATCTGCCCTTATCTACTCACATCAATCATTATCAATATCATCATCATTATTATTATCATCATCATCATCATCATCATCATCATCATCATCATATCATCATTATCATCATCATCATCTTCTTCTTCTTCTTCTTCTTCTTCTTCTTCTTCTTCTTCTTCTTTTTCTTCTTCTTCTTCTTCTTCTTCTTCTTCTTCTCATAGTCTTCATACAGCGCCTATCGTTGGTTAGAGACCAACCTCTAAGTGCTTTACGACCTATACTGCCGTTCATATAACGGGCTGCCTACCATTGTAGAGTCAACTGCAGAGCTGCCCGCTGGTGCTGCATTATAACATTGCCTGTTAGTCAATCAGTCTTTCATGATTCGTCATGGGGGTGCATGTTCAGTGTATGCATGTCATCCACACCAACAACCAGGAGGACAGCATCCATCAACTCGACAGAGCCGCTCAAGTGGCACAGGCTCCCAAACTCCCACCCACATCTTACAGTCCTGCCCCTCCTTTGAAGCCTTGAGACGGCAGACGTGGCCCAGTCCGGTTGAGGTCCAGGAGAAGCTGTAGGGACCAGTGGGGGTCGCTGCTGTGGACCGCAGACTTCGCCTTCCTAACTGGATTGAGGATCTAGCGTGGCCGGGAACGCAAACGAAAGAAAGAAGAGTCCATGTCTGCATGTGTCTTGCAGGTGTAGACATCTTAACTTTGCTATCACAAAGGCTGAGGAACACCTGGATCTTAGAGACTGTCTTCCTTAATCCCAAGTACAGTGTCATCCTGTCCATGTTGTGAAGGGACTACCAGAGGCTGATCACAGTCCTACTGCAGTGAGGAAAAGCTAGTTTGAAAGCGAGATGACTGAGGGCGGAAACTGAAGCAAGTTTTCAAAAGAAAGGGTATTAGTTCCGCCAGACAATACAGACAAACAGGTCACAGGACAAAACACGACGCGTTTCGACCTCTTGGGTCTTCTTCAGGCAAAAACTAACAACATGTAGGACAGTGAAAACGAAGAAGGAGCAACCACTGTATCTTCTCATGTTTGGTGCAAAATGATGGGTGTTGGATGAAAACGAGGCCTTTGAGAAGGGGACCATGAGAATTGAAATAATAATGATGATAATAAAAATGATGGTAAACAAGAGCAATAATGGTGATTATAGTGACCATGATGAAAACGTGTAAATCATTAGAGGACGAATACTGTTTCTATTTTGGTAATAATATAACGATAATAGTCGTAGTATTAATAGTAGCTAAACACAGAAGGGGAGAAAGAAAAAGGGGTTGGAGTGTAGCAGGGTTTGTTTGTTTGTTTTGTAACTATTGTTTAAAGGTATGATATTTTAGTGATTATGGTAGACTGATAACAGTGCTTTGTAGCTAAGAACAGAAATGATCAATGGGGAAAAAACGAAACTAATGGGTGGTGATTATGATGGTAATATTTTTTGTGGTGATTTTGGTCATGATAATAATGGATGGAAAGAAATGGAAGAGAGGAAAAGTAACAGTGGTGTAGGCCAGAGAGGAGAACTTTCGTCTTCTGCTCTGAGATTTCTGTGTCATGTTTCACTGATCTTCCCAGCAAGAATGTAAGCTGAGGCTAAGTTTCTAAGTCTATTGCTTGCATTTATACCATAACTTTATGCCAGTATTTGGATTATAAATCTAATAAGATGAAGGGTGAGCATCATACTTTAACAGAGTAACTTTGTGTCATTGCTTGGTAAAATCTGTCAAGATAATAAATATATATTCTATTGTAACAATATAACTTTATGCGACTATTTAGTAAAAATCCGTTAAGACGATCTATGGATATTATATATTTTAACAGTAGAACTTTTTGCCTGTACATAGAAAAAAAATTTCGTTGATTTATGAATACTATTGATGGCCTTCATGCTTTGTGGAAGGTCACTCTAATCATGGGTTGCGGGTTCGAATCTCCGCCGGGGCGTTTCGGTACAGGGGATATTTCCCTCGGAGTTAACATTGGTTCTGACTCCATTTCCGGTACAGTTTTTCGAATGAGACTAGAAACCGAGGTTCCGTGTTTGAACGCGCGCATAACATCTTGCACACACGTAAAATCCCATCATCAACTTTCGGAAGAGTAGGCCAGTTTGGCCGTTGGTATGGATGACACGTTACACATAGCATGCACCCTGCGTGAGAAGTGATAAGAATGAAGGAAGTAAGGAAACTGAGTGAACGATATTGAACGTACGACTGATGACACGGGAAACGACTGAATGAATGAAGCGCCAGCTGGCAGCTCTTCAGTCGGCACTACCCAGGTAGGCAGCCCGTTGTGTAAACGAGTGTGGATTGTAAAGCGCTTAGAACTTGGTCTCTACCCAAGAATAGGCGCTATATAAGTATTCATTATGATTATTTATAATGAGGTGAAGTGAGAAGATGGCCCAAAGAAAGACAGGCTTGTTGTTCCTTTGCAGTTCTGTTCATTTGTTTATATCGATCTTGCGTACACAGTAAAGTTTTGTGTATCAAATTGCTCATAAACTGGGATCAGTCTAGTTGTTGTTCATACATCATTCATGTTTGAAATTCTTTCTGTCGCTCGGAACACAAGCACTTGTAAGTGCATAAGCTCCTGAGCCCTTCTTCAGTATTTTTAACAGTCTCGAGAGAAAAGAAAGAAAAAAAAAAACAATCTTATGACGACTACTACTGGAAAGTTGCTGCTTCTACCACTAGTAAGAGAGAGGGTGGAGATGAATAGTAAGATAAAAACTACTCTGAATACTTCTAATACAGACCACACTCTGACTCGTTCCCCAAAAGGACCACACTGCCTACCTTACTTGTCACAGTGTGCAAGTTGTTGTTGTGCGTGGTGTGTGTGTGTGTGTGTGTGTGTGGTGCGTGGTGCGTGCGTGTGCGTGTGTGTGGTGCGTGGTGTGTTGGTGTGTGTGGTGTGTTGTGTTGTGCGTGTGTGTGTGTGTTTTGTGTCGTGTGTAGTGTGTGTGTGTGTGTGTTGTGTGTGTGGGGTGGGGTGTTGGGTTGTGTGAAAGTAGGGGGGGAGGAGAATGAGTGTGTGGTGTTGGTGTACGTGGTGTGTGTGTGAGTGTGTGTGTGTGTGTGTGTGTGGTGTGTGTGTGTGTGTGTGTGTGTGTGTGTGTGTGTGTCTGTCTGTCTGTCTGTCTGTGTCTGTCTGCGTGTTCGCAAGCGCGAGCGCATATTTGCTAGTGCACGAGCGCACGTGTCTTAACGGACTGAGGAGGAGGGGGGGAGAAGGTAGAAGAGGAGGGATCAGAGTGAAGGAGGAAGGGGGTAAGGGGCGCGTGTGGGAGGGGGGGTAGAGAAAAGAATAAGTGGCGTACACCAAAACCTGATCCATCCACAATGAGGAGAGACGTTTCGCCATAACGGGCGCGCTTTGTCGACTTAGGATTGGGGCCAGGGCACAGAGCGGGCGGGGAAGAGAGGGAGAAGAAGAAGAAGAGGGCGTATAACAGAGGAGGAATGGAGGGCACAGAGAGACCATCCTCTCACCGAGAGGAGAGAGAGAGAGAGAGAGATGAACGTGACACGCACGGGTTTCAGGCACTGGACGAGTCGTGGCCAGTTGCATCTTGCAAAAGACACCCCCTCGCGCGGTATGTGTGTGTTTGCGTGTATGTGTGTGAGTGTGTGTGTGTGTGTGTGTGTGTGTTGTGTGTGTGTGTGTGTGTGTACGTGCGTGCGTG
>CM031614.1:74755942-74758442 GCA_018398815.1 Conus ventricosus
TGGTGTCTTTGACTTGTCAGATGTGATGAGGGGTGTCTTTGACTTGTCAGATGTGATGAGTGGTGTCTTGACTCGTCAGATGTGATGAGGGTGTCTTGACTCTCAGATGGATGAGTGTGTCTTTGACTCGTCAGATGTGATGAGGGTGTCTTTGACTTGTCAGATGTGATGAGGGGTGTCCTTGACTTCTCATGTGTTGTGGTTGATGTCCTCGACCTGTCAGCTGAGATGAGTTGTGTCCTTGACTATCACATGTGGCTAGGCATCTCCTGACTTGACATCTGTCATGATTGGTGCCATTGTCTCGTCAGATGTCATGATTGGTGCCATTGTCTCGTCAGATGTCATGATTGGTGCCATTGTCTCGTCGGATGTCATGATTGGTGCCATTGTCTCGTCAGATGTCCTGTTTGGTGCCATTGTCTCGTCAGATGTCTATGGTGCCATTTCTCGTCAGATGTCATGAGTGGTGCCATTGTCTCGTCAGATGTCATGAGTGGTGCCATTGTCTCGTCAGATGTCCTGTTTGGTGCCATTGTCTCGTCAGATGTCCTGTTTGGTGCCATTGTCTCGTCAGATGTCATGATTGGTGCCATTGTCTCGTCAGATGTCATGATTGGTGCCATTATCTCGTCAGATGTCATGATTGGTGCCATTGTCTCGTCAGATGTCCTGTTTGGTGCCATTGTCTCGTCAGATGTCATGAGTGGTGCCATTGCCTCGTCAGATGTCATGAGTGGTGCCATTGTCTCGTCAGATGTCATGAGTGGTGCCATTGTCTCGTCAGATGTCCTGTTTGGTGCCATTGTCTCGTCAGATGTCCTGTTTGGTGCCATTGTGTCGTCAGATGTCATGAGTGGTGCCATTGTCTCGTCAGATGTCCTGTTTGGTGCCATTATCTCGTCAGATGTCCTGTTTGGTGCCATTGTCTCGTCAGATGTCCTGTATGGTGCCATTGTCTCCTCAGATGTCCTGTTTGGTGCCATTGTCTCGTCAGATGTCCTGTTTGGTGCCATTGTCTCGTCAGATGTCCTGTTCGGGTCTGTGGGGACTTACCAACCGTGGTAAGTAAAACCGACACAGATAAAGTAAATGAATGGTAAGCATTTCAATGATGATGATGATGATGATGATGATGATGATGATGATGATGATGATGATGATAACAACAACAACAACAGCAACAACAACATGCCATTCAAGGCTATAGGCGCTGAGAAAGAACAACAAATGAACAAACATTTCAAATCAAAACATACACACACATGCGCGCGCACGCACGCACATACATACACACACACACACACACACACACACACACACACACACACACACACACACACACACACAATGCGCGCACACGCACGCACATACACACACACACACACACACACACACATACACACACACACACACACACGCACGCACGCACGCACGCACGCACAGCACCACACACACACACACACACACACATGCGCACGCACGCGCACGTACGCACACACACACACACACACACACACACACACATACACACACACACACACACACACACACACACACACACACACACACACACACACACACACATACACACACACACACACACACACACACACACACACACAAACACACACACACACAAACACACGCGCGCACACACACACACACACACACACACACACACACACACACACAACACACACACACACACACACACACGCACGCACACACACACACAAAACCGGCTGCCCTGCACTCTCGCCCCTTTCCTTCTACTTGCGCAATGATCTGCGCTTTGAACAATGTCGATCGCCGCAGTTTACTGCGTCCATTCAATTCCAGGAAAAGGATGCTTTGCTTTTTGGGGGGCGGGGAACACACACGTGAAATGCCGCAGCTTGACACGTCAAAGATGTAAAAGGAAGAGGATGAGTGTCAGGGATGGCTTACCCTGCTGGTCGTTCCTTTTGGAGTCTTGGATCCTCGAGAGGATCTCTAACTATACTGAACAACATTAAAAACGCACCGCTTGCCAAAAGACCCACAACGTTGGTAGTACAGAATTATTTAATGAAAGTAAGAATATTTGATTACGCATCCATTTTTCAATTAAACAAAATGTCTGTTCTTGACAAGAATGGCCGAATTCATCTGAAATTAGCTGTTGACTTCACTAGGGTCCCTGTCAAAAAGTACACCACGACGAGCATGTCCGTCCGCGAGCTCTAATACCGAGTGTGTCCGCCATTTGCCCCGATGCACGCTTGGCAGCGCCTCCTCATGGAGTAGACAAGGTTGTGCAAGAACGCCTGTAGCAGTCCATCCCACTCCTCGGTCAGTGCGCGCCTCAAATGATCGAGAGTCTGTGGACGTCTTCCACGGGCCACAAGACGCCCCAGCTCATCCCAGACGTGTTCAATGGGAGCCATGTCAGGGGACAGAGATGGCCAGGGCAACACGGCAATGTTGTTCGCCTGGAGAAACGCAGCGGTGGCTCTTG
>CM031614.1:74763442-74765942 GCA_018398815.1 Conus ventricosus
AGGAAAGGTCCAGTGACAGCGAGGAAAGACTCACTGACCACAGGAAAGGCTCACTGACCACAGGGAAAGACTCACTGACCACAGGGAAAGGCTCACTGACCACAGGAAGAGGCTCACTGACCGCAGGGAAAGGCTCACTGACCACAGGGAAAGACTCACTGACCGCAGGGAAAGACTCACTGACCGCAGGGAAAGGCTCACTGACCACAGGGAAAGGCTCAATGACCGCAGGGAAAGACTCACTGACCACAGGGAAAGTCCAGTTGACAACGGGAAAGACTGTGACCTGGAATTCTCTTCAGAGAGCATGAAAGATCTCATGGCGAAAACTTGGCCGTGTCTGGAGTTGTACTGTCATCACCTGTCAGCGGAACAGCGAGTAAGATTGCGGGATGCATGCGGCAGTTGCTTGACGGTGGCGTGGGTGTTGTTTTTTTTGTTTGTTGTTTTTGCCGGTGGGCTCTGCAGTCATGAAATATGGGATGGTACACCCATGGGAACGCTCCTGTGGAGGTTCGGTCGTGTCATATCCAGTGGCCATTACACAATGGCATCCGCCAGGGAGCAATTATGTCCCTTGACATCCTAATGGAAAGCCCTGAGCGTGCCTGCACCCTATATGAACACAGCGCAGCCTTTTAAGGGTGGTGCAGGATTGCTCCAAGCTGGTTTCTTCGGAATTTGAGGACAGTGCTTCTCTAGGTCCCACCTGCACCTTTGGGTGTATTTTTTCTTTCTTCATAACTCATCTCCT
The DNA here is from genome assembly GCA_018398815.1 of Conus ventricosus. NCBI lineage: Eukaryota > Metazoa > Mollusca > Gastropoda > Neogastropoda > Conidae > Conus > Conus ventricosus. Next base: position 74,764,197 of record CM031614.1, read on the forward strand.
CTATTAAGGACATGTTTCCGCATATTATATTCATCGTCGAGCTCCTTCAAAAACATGTTTAGGTTAGGTTTTGTTTTGTTGATCCTACATTTAGAAATAAGACATTTTTCCCGTTAGAATTATCAGATTTAGCATATTATCGGTTTTCGTGTTGTTGTTGTTTTTTGTTTGTTTTTTGGTTGTTTTTTTGTTTTTGTTTTGTCAGTGCAGAAATGTTTGCTATTTGTCGAGAAGTAACTTTGGACAGCCAGAGAGTAGTGAATTGTTGTAATCAAGCCTGAGAAAACAAAGGTATGGAATAGGCCGTTGACCGCCTTGTTGTTGGCGCCGGTTTAGCGAAGTCCGCCCATTTACCTGCGTGTGCCCCCTTTGCCCACGTGCAAATCACCCCTCTCCACTCTTCCCTTTTTGTGCATATTCATACTCTTATAAACAACTATATTTCACAGACACACATACACGCGCATACATGCACGGGGGCGCGCGCGCACGCACACACACACACACACACACACACACACACACACACACACCACACACACACACACACACACACACGCCCCCGCGCGCGCGCGCGCGCGCGCGCGCATTTTTGGGATGTTTTTGGAACGAAGCGAAGGCTATAGAAGTTGTTGGGCAATTGTAAGAGTCCAATTGGACATTTACTTTGATTCTCGAGTTATTTGTTCTCATTATTTCAATGGTTAAAAATGTTTTGTTTCTTTAAATATGTTCAGATATGAATCAAGGCTAAAGCAGTTTACCGTTATGCCGGCAGATTAGAATGGGGTTAAAGTGATGGTCACTTATTGGTATCTCATTAATTGAATAGACTATGCATGCAAAGATTAGTATACTACACTACCTCCACACTCCATACACTTTTAATGACATTTTTAAAACAATACACACATTTATGCCCCCCCCCCCTTACGCACGCACACACACACACACACACACACACACACACACACACACACACACACACACACACAACACACACACACACACACACACACACACACACACACACACACACACACACACACATACACACACACGCACACACTCTCTCACACACACACACACACACACACACACGCACACACACACACACACACACACACACACACACACACACACACACACACACACACACACACACAACACACCGCCCCTTTTACATGTGTTTTTCTGTTTTGTCTTTATTTGTTTGTATGCCTGTTCGTTTGTCTCTTGTTTTTGTCTAAGATCATTAAATTAAAGAACGAACACACACACACACACACACACACACACACACACACACACACACACACACACACACACACACACACACACACACACACACACACACATTTTACCCCCTCCCCCCCTCCTCCCCCCTCTCCGCCCATCCCCGATCCCCCACCCCTCCCATTCCACTCCCTCTCCTTTTTTTCTTTTTTTCTTTTTTTTTTTTTTCTTTTTTTTTTTTTTTTTTTTGTTGTTGTTGGGGGAAAAAAAAACCCTCCCCCTCCACTCACACAGTGGCCTCTTGAGTTTGATTTTGGGCTCAGCCCCCCTTTCACTTGCCGTCCCCAAGTTTGCCCACTCCTGAATTTGTGTCTGCTGTTTTCTGTCTCACAACCACTATCTGCTCCTTTACTTCCGCACCATTGACAACGACCTCAGGGTTTGAAAGGCATGTCGTTTCCCTTCAGTCATGCGCAATGGGGTCTCCAAACTTTTAGCGGATGTGGATGT
>CM031614.1:74775942-74788442 GCA_018398815.1 Conus ventricosus
TTTCTTCTTTCGTTTCTTTTTATCTGTCTTTCTTTTCTTTTTCTTTCTTTTTGTTCCTTCCTTTTATGACTTTCTTCCTTTCTTTCTTATCAGTTCTTACTTTTTTTTTTCTTTCTTTCTTTCTTTCTTTCTTTATTTCTTTTCAATTCTTTCTTGCTTTCTCCTTTCTTTCTTTTTGTCATCTATGTCCTCTTCTCCGCTCTCTGTCTCTGTCTCTGTCTCTGTCTCGTCTCTGTCTCTCTCTCTTCTCTCTCTCTCTCTCTCTCTCTCTCTTCTCTCTCTCTCTCTCTCCTCTGTCATTATTCCACCTCGTGGGCTTACCCTGTGTCTCTGCCATTAGACGTTGCACCAGGTGTTTCTTCCTGTCCGCCACGCTCCCCCCCCCCCCCCCCCTCCCTCCCTCACCACCCCCCTCTCCAGCACCGGAAGAAAGTTCAAAGGAAGTAGACTGTTTCCGATCGTCGTGTGACAACCCACGAGAGACACTGCACTGCTGCCCAAAGCACTCGTGATGACCGTGGTGCCTGTTGTGACCGACATGAGCGGACACCCACCTACAACATCAGCAGGACATCCACCTACAACATCATGCAGGACATCCACTACAACATCAGCAGGACATCCACCTACAACATCAGCCAGGACATCCACCTACAACATCAGCAGGGACATCCACCAACAACATGAGCAGGACATCCACCTACAACATCAGCAGGACATCCACAACAACTCAGCAGGACATCCACCAACAACATCAGCAGGACATCCACCACAACATCAGCAGGACATCCACCTACAACATCAGCAGGACATCCACCTACAACATCAGCAGGACATCCACCTACAACATCAGCAGGACATCCACCAACAACATCAGCAGGACATCCACCAACAACATCAGCAGGACATCACCAACAAACATCAGCAGGACATCCACCAACAACATCAGCAGGACATCACCTACAACATCAGCAGGACATCCACCTACAACATCAGCAGGACATCACCTACAACATCAGCAGGACATCCACCAACAATCAGCAGGACATCCACCTACAACATCAGCAGGACATCCACCTACAACATCAGCAGGACATCCACCTACAACATCAGCAGGACATCACCTACAACATCAGCAGGACATCCACCTACAACATCAGCAGGACATCCACCTACAAAATCAGCAGGACATCCACTAGAACATCAGCAGGACATCCACCTACAACATCAGCAGGACATCCACCTACAACATCAGCAGGACATCCACCAACAACATCAGCAGGACATCCACCTACAACATCAGCAGGACACCACCTACAACTCAGCGGACATCCACCAACACATCAGCAGGACATCCACCAACAACATCAGCAGGGACATCCACCTACAACATCAGCAGGACATCCACCTACAACATCAGCAGGACATCCACCTACAACATGCAGGAACCTACAACAGAGGACATCCACCTACAACATCAGCAGGACATCCACCAACAACATCAGCAGGACATCCACCTACAACATCAGCAGGACATCCACCTACAACATCAGCAGGACATCCACCACAACATCAGCAGGACATCCACCAACAACATCAGCAGGACATCCACCACAACATCAGCAGGACATCCACCTACAACATCAGCAGGACATCCACCAAAACATCAGCAGGACATCCACCTACAACATCAGCAGGACATCCACCTACAACATCAGCAGGACATCCACCAACAACATCAGCAGGACATCCACCTACAACATCAGCAGGACATCCCACAACAACATCAGCAGGACATCCACCTACAACATCAGCAGGACATCCACCAACAACATCAGCAGGACATCCACCTACAACATCAGCAGGACATCCACTACAACATCAGCAGGACATCCACCTAACAACATCAGCAGGACATCCACCTACAACATCAGCAGGACATCCACCTACAACATCAGCAGGACATCCACCTACAACATCAGCAGGACACCCACCTACAACATCAGCAGGACATCCACTACAATATCAGCAGGACATCACCTACAACATAGCAGGACATCCACCAACAACATGAGCAGGACATCCACCTACAACATCAGCAGGACATCCACCTACAACATCAGCAGGACATCCACCTACAACATCAGCAGGACATCCACCAACAACATCAGCAGGACATCCACCAACAACATCAGCAGGACATCCACCTACAACATCAGCAGGACATCCACCTACAACATGAGCAGGACATCCACCAAAACATGAGCAGGACATCCACCTACAACATCAGCAGGACATCCACCTACAACATGAGCAGGACATCCACCACAACATCAGCAGGACTCCACCTACAACATCAGCAGGACATCACAACAACATCAGCAGGACATCCACTACAACATCAGCAGGACATTCCACCTACAACATCAGCAGGACATTCCACCTACAACATCAGCAGGACATCCACACAACATCAGCAGGACATCCACTACAACATGAGCAGGACATATCACACCAACATTAGCAGGACATCCACCTAAAATCAGCAGGACATCACCAACAACATCAGCAGGACATCACCAACAACATGAGCAGGACATCCACCTACAACATGAGCAGGACATCCACCAACAACATGAGCAGGACATCACCTACAACATCAGCAGGACATCACTACAACATGAGCAGGACATCCACCTAAAACATCGCAGGACATCCACCTACAACATCAGCAGGACTCCACCTACAACATCAGCAGGACATCGTCGACAACATGAGCAGGACATCCACCAACAACATCAGCAGGACATCACCTAACTCAGCAGGACATCCACCACAACATCAGCAGGACATCCACTACAACATCGAGCAGGACATCCACCTACAACTCAGCAGGACATCGTCGACAACATGAGCAGGACATCTGACAACATGAGCAGGACATTATCTACAACATGAGCAGGACATTATCTACAACATGAGCAGGACATCGTCGACATCATGAGCAGGACATTATCTACAACATGAGCAGGACATTATCTACACATAGCAGGACATGTCGACATCATGGCAGGACATCATCTACAACATGAGCAGGACATCATCTACAACATGAGCAGGACATTATCTAAACATGAGCAGGACATCATCTAAACAACATGAGCAGGACTATCATCTACAACATGAGCAGGACATTTATCTACAACATGACCAGGACATCATCTACAACATGAGCAGGATATCATCTACAACATGAGCAGCTATCATCTACAACATGAGCGGACATCATTGGCAGGATACCATCTACAACATGAGCAGGATATCATCTACAACATGAGCAGGACATCATCTGAGCAGGATATCATCAACAACATGAGCAGGATATCATCTACAACATGAGCAGGATATCATCTACAACATGAGCAGGATATCATCTACAACATGAGCAGGACATCATCTGAGCAGGATATCATCTACAACATGAGCAGGATATCATCTACAACATGAGCAGGATATCATCTACAACATGAGCAGGATATCATCTACAACATGAGCAGGACATCATCTGAGCAGGATATCATCAACAACATGAGCAGGATATCATCTACAACATGAGCAGGATATCATCTACAACATGAGCAGGATATCATCTACAACATGAGCAGGACATCATCTGAGCAGGATATCATCTACAACATGAGCAGGATATCATCAACAACATGATCAGGATATCATCTACAACATGAGCAGGACATCATCTGAGCAGGATATCATCAACAACATGAGCAGGATATCATCTACAACATGAGCAGGATATCATCTACAACATGAGCAGGATATCATCTACAACATGACCAGGACATCATCTGAGCAGGATATCATCTACAAGATGAGCAGGATATCATCTACAACATGAGCAGGACATCATCTGAGCAGGATATGATCAACAACATGAGCAGGATATCATCTACAACATGAGCAGGATATCATCTACAACATGACCAGGACATCATCTGAGCAGGATATCATCTACAACATGAGCAGGATATCATCTACAACATGAGCAGGACATCATCTGAGCAGGATATCATCAACAACATGAGCAGGAAATCATCTACAACATGAGCAGGATATCATCTGAGCCGGATATCATCTACAACATGAGCAGGATATCATCTACAACATGAGCAGGACATCATCTGAGCCGGATATCATCTACAACATGAGCAGGATGTCGTCTACAACATGAGCAGGACATGACTTGCTAAAGCTTCTTCTCATGACAGTCAGTGTTCATTTGCAGAGCCAGTGTGAAGGGTGAATAGCCATCCAGAGGGCGCTACCATGCGTTCAGGAAACGACATTCCCCATGAATGTATCCATATCGATCACTTTGACACGAAATATAACTCGACAGCGGTAAGGATGTAAGGGAGTAATGGAGAAAAGAGGCCACCACACACACGCGCGCGCGCACGCACGCACGCACGCACGCACGCACGCACGCACGCACACAACACACACACACGCACACGACACACACACACACACACACAACACACACGCACGCACGCACGCACGCACCACACACACAACACACACACACACACACACACACACACACACACACACACACACCACACACACACACACACACACACACACACACACCACACACACACACCTAATGATCATGTATGACTTTTTTTTTTTAGTTTGAAAGTTATATGACTGCAGGCGGAAACTAAAAATTGTTTTTTTTTAATTCTCAGCAGGTTCGCCAAACAGCGGGGGCAGAACACGACGGAGTTTCGACCTCTTAAGTCCTCTTCAGGCAAGATAAACACCATTCAGGACAATCATACGTCCAATTCAAAAAATCGTACGTCCAATTCAAAAAGATAAGTGATTGTTCGTTCCCATCTCGTACCCAATTCAAGAAGAGAAGCGCAAGATATACAACATTCACAACAATCTTACGCCCAATTCAGGAAGATAAGTGATCGTTCGTTCCCATCTTGTACCGAATTCAAGAAGATCAACCTTTTCGAAGGAAAACCCCCTAAACGTACCATCAGACTCTGGAACCAAGCAGACTTAACCAAAATTGCGCAGGGATACTCATAATTTCAGTCGTCTTTTTTTGAGGTCCCATAGTGTTAAAGATAATGTCAGTGATCTTTGGAAGTGTATAAAAACTAATTTGGAATTTATTATGGATGACAACATACCTACTAAAATAACTTCAAGCAAGAACCACCAGCCATGGATTACTACTAAAACTAAACGTTTGTTGAGAAGGAAACATCGTTTCTTTAAGAAATTGAAACTACATCCTAATTCAGAAAGATTACTGGTTAGGTATAAACATATTAAGAGAAGGTGTCAGAGAGAATGTAGACTTGCTCACTCCAATTATGTTAATTCGATGATTTCGGAAGGTGATCATCAGAACAAGAAATTATGGTCTTACATAAGGAGTAAGAGACAGACAACATTGGGATTCCAGACCTGAGAAACAACCAGAATAACCTAATACAGGACCCTGAAGGGAAAGCAAACTTACTAAACAAGCAGTTTTGTTCAGTTTTCTCAATCCCAAACCTTTAATTAATGTTAGACTAAAGGATGATGATAAACTCCCTGAAATGCAAAACATCAAAGTAAACAAAGCAGGAGTATTTAAGTTACTGACCAATATTAATGAAAACAAAGCTACTGGTCCCGATGGCGTTCCTGGCAAGCTCTTAAAATTATGTGCCAATGAATTGAGTGAGGTATACCAATTACTTTACCAAGCTTCACTGGACCAGGGAGTAATACCTGATGAGTGGCGTGATGCGAGCATTGTTCCCTTATTTAAAAAGGGTGACAAAACAAAAGCAGAGAACTATAGACCTGTATCTCTTACATCCATATCAGCTAAATTACTTGAACACATAATATATAGTAGCATAATGGACCATTTTGACAAATATGATTTCTTAAATAACGCCCAGCATGGTTTTAGACAGCGAAGGAGTTGTGAGACTCAACTTATAACAACTCTCAATGATTTTAGTAACTGTCTTAACAACAGACAGCAAATAGATGCAATTTTATTAGATTTTTCTAAAGCCTTTGATAAGGTTGACCATGAGGGCCTGCTGCTTAAATTAGAACACATTGGCATTGGCGGTTCTTTGCTAAAATGGGCTAGATCATTCCTCGTTGGGAGAACGCAGAAAGTTGTTGTGGAAGGGTCGTCATCCCATTGTAAACCAGTCTTGTCAGGTGTACCACAGGGAACTGTTCTGGGGCCCTTGTTTTTCTTAATTTATATAAATGACATAAGTAAAAATCTCTCTCCTGGAACTACTATAAGGCTTTTTGCAGATGACAGTTTAGTATATAGAACAATCAGAAGCAAGAATGATACACGCATTCTACAAGAAGATCTAAACGTTTTACAAGTGTGGGAAAGAACTTGGAAAATGGAATTTCACCCTCAAAAGTGCCAAGTGTTGCGTATATGTAACAAACGCTCACTAATTAGATCAGATTATTCTATCCATAATACTATTCTTAAAGAAACTAATGCTGCAAAATATTTAGGTGTGATTATAGATAGTCGTCTCAAATGGAAAGAACATTACAATTTAGTATGTAAGAAAGCAAATAACATCTTAGCTTTCTTACACAGGAATATCAATGACTGCCCCCAAAAGGTTAAAGACGACTGCTACAAAACACTGGTTAGACCAGTACTGGAATATGGTTGGTTTGGATCCTTACCATCTAAAGGACATTGATAACCTCGAAAAGATTCAGAAGAGAGCAGCACGGTTCGTAACAGGGAACCACATCAGAGAAAAGGGGAATACTAGGAAGAACATGAGGAAATTAGAATGGAAACCCTTAGAAGAGAGAAGAGCTTTTATTAAACTTAACACCTTTTTCAAAGGCAGAGCTAAAGTAATTGATATTCCAATGGAACAACTAGTATTGAATAAAAGTAGCACCAGGAGTGGCGGTCAATGTTATACTATACCTGCATCAAATATTGACAGCCACTTACATTCTTTTTATCCCAGTTCTGTACGGCTGTGGAACTCACTGCCGGGTGCCATCAAGATTGCCACAAATGCACTCTCATTCAAAAAACAAATTGATTCGACAGTTCTGAGATCTGCATATTGACGATTTTCTATTTTTACTTCCCTGATATTTTACTATTACCTGGGCCTGAATTTGGCCATTGCTTTTATCTTCTTGAATATCGAGTGCGACCCCTTGTTGCTAAATTTGCTCCAGGGGCCAACAGTCTGAGTCGCACTGTTTTATGGTATTTTATTTACTTTTTAACATGCGCGCTGGTGACCTACTCGTTTTGAGTGAACCGGTGTTTGAGGAAGAAGAAGAAGAAGATAAACAACATTCACGACAATCTTACGCCCAATTCAGGAAGATAAGTGATCGTTCGTTCCCATCTTGTACCGAATTCAAGAAGATCACGCAAGATAAAAAAAATTCACGACAATCTTACGCCCAATTCAGAAGATAAGTGATCGTCGTTCCCATCTTGTACCGAATTCAAGAAGATAAGCGCAAGAAAAAACAACATTCACGCCCAATCTTACGCCCAATTCAGGAAGATAATGATTTGTTCGTTCCCATCTTGCACGCAAACAAGAAGTTTCAGCGCAAGATAAACAACATTCACGAAATCTTACGCCCAATTCAGGAAAAAATGATCTTTTCTTTCCCAAATCTTGTACCGAATTAAGAAGATCAGCGCAAGATAAACAACAATTCACGACAATCTACGCCCAATCAGGAAGATAAGTGTTGTTCTTTTCCCATCTTGCACGCAATTTTCAAGAAGATCAGCGCAAGATAAACAACATTCACGACAATCTTAAACGCCCAATTTCAGGAAGATAAGTGATCGTTCGTTCCCATCTTGTACCGAATTCAAGAAGATCAGCGCAAGATAAAACAACATTCACGAAAATTTCTTACGCCCAATTCAGGAAGATAAAGTGATTGTTCGTTCCATCTTGTACCGAATTCAAGAAGATCGGGCGCAAGATAAACAAACTTCACGACAATCTTAGCCCCAATTCAGGAAGATAAGTGATTGTTCGTTCCATCTTGTACCAAATTCAAGAAGATCACGCAAGATAAACAACTTTCCACGACAATCTTACGCCCAATTCAGAAGTAAGTGATTGTTCGTTCCCATCTTGTACCGAATTCAAGAAGAATCAGCGCAAGATAAACAACATTCACGACAATCTTACGCCCAATTCAGGAAGATAAGGATCGTTCGTTCCCATCTTGCACGAAATTTTCAAGAAGAATCAGCGCAAGATAAAAAACATTCACGACAATCTTACGCCCAATTCAGGAAGATAAGTGATTGTTCGTTCCCATCTTTGCACGCAAACCAAGAAGATCAGGAAAGATTAACAACATTCACGACAATCTTACGCCCAATTCAGGAAGATAAGTGATTGTTCGTTCCCATCTTGCACGCAATTCAAGAAGATCAGCGCAGAAAAACAACATTCACGACAATCTTACGCCCAATTCAGGAAGAAAAGTATTGTTCTTTTCCCATCTTGCACGCAATTCAAGAAGATCAGCGCAAGATAAACAACATTCACGACAATTTTAAACCCCCCATTCAGGAAGATAAGTGATTGTTCGTTCCCATCTTGCACCCCAATTCAAGAAGATCACGCAAGATAAACAACATTCACGACAATCTTAGCCCAATTCAGGAAGATAAGTGATTGTTCGTTCCCATCTTGCACGCAATTCAAGAAGATCAGCGCAAGATAAACAAATTCACGACAATTTTAAACGCCCAATTCAGGAAGATAAGTGATTGTTCGTTCCCATCTTGCACGCAATTCAAGAAGATCAGCGCAAGAAAAAACTTTCACGACAATCTTAACGCCCAATTCAGGAAGATAAGTGATTGTTCGTTCCCAAACTTGCACGCAATTCAAGAAGATCAGCGCAAGAAAACAACATTCACGACAATCTTCGCCCAAATTCAGGAAGAAATTGATTGTTCGTTCCCATCTTGCACGCAATTCAAGAAGATCAGCGCAAGGGGATAAACAACATTCACGACAATCTTACGCCCAATTCGGGAAGAAAGTGAATGTTCTTTTCCCATCTTGCACGCAATTCAAGAATCAGGCAAGATAAAAAACATTCCGCCCAAATCTTACGCCCAATTCAGGAAGATAAGTGATTGTTCGTTCCCATCTTGCACGCAATTCAAGAAGATCAGCGCAAGATAAACAACATTCACGAACAATCAAAGCCCCAATTCAGGAAGATAAGGGATTGTTTCGTTCCCATCTTGCACGAAAATTAAAGAAGATCACGCAAGATAAACAACATTCACGACAATCTTACGCCCAATTCAGGAAGATAAGTGATTGTTCTTTCCCCAAACTTGCACGAAATTCAAGAAGAATCACGCAAGATAAACAACATTCACGACAATCTACGCCCAATTCAGGAAGATAAGTGATTGTTCGTTCCCATCTGCACGCAGTTTCAAGAAGATCAGCGCAAGATAAACAACATTCACACAATCTTACGCCCAATTCAGGAAGATAAGTGATTGTTCGTTCCATCTTGCACGCAGTTCAAGAAGATCAGCGCAAGATAAACAACATTCACCGACAATCTTACGCCCAATTCAGGAAGATAAGTGATTGTTCGTTCCCATCTTGCACGCAGTTCAAGAAGATCACGCAAGAATAAACAACATTCACGACAATCTTACGCCCAATTCAGGAAAGATAAGTGATTGTTCTTCCCATCTTGCACGCGTTCGAAGTCAGGAAGATAAACAACATCCAAATCTTCGCCAAAATCAGGAGATAAGTGATTGTTCTTCCCATCTTGCACGCAGTTCAAGAAGATCAGCGCAAGATAAACAACATTCACGACAATCTTACGCCCAATTCAGGAAGATAATGATTGTTCGTTCCCATCTTGCACGCCAGTTCAAGAAGATCAGACGCAAGATAAACAACATCACGACAATCTTACGCCAATTCAGGAAGATAAGTGATTGTTCGTTCCCATTTTGCACGCAGTTCAAGAAGATCACGCAAGAATAAACAACATTCACGACAATCTTACGCCCAATTCAGGAAGTTAAGTGATTGTTCGTTCCCTCTTGCCGCAGTTCAAGAAGATCAGCGCAAGATAAACAACATTCACGACAATCTTACGCCCAATTAAAGAAGATAAGTGATTTGTTTCGTCCATCTTGCACGCCAGTTCAAGAAGATCAGCGCAAGATAAACAACATTTTCACGACAATCTTACGCCCAATTCAGGAAGATAAGTGATTGTTCGTTCCCATCTTGCAACGCAAGTTCAAGAAGATCACGCAAATAAACAACATTCACGACAATCTTACGCCCAATTCAGAAGATAAGTGATTGTTCGTTCCCATCTTGCACGCAGTTAAAGAAGATCAGCGCAAGAAAACAACATTCACGACAATCTTACGCCCAATTCAGGAAGATAAGTGATTGTTGGGTTCCCATCTTGCACGCAGTTCAAGAAGATCAACGCAAGATAAACAACATTCACGACAATCTTACGCCCATTCAGGAAGAATAAGTGATTGTTCGTTCCCATTTTTGCACGCAGTTCAAGAAGATCGGGCCCAAGATAAACAACATTCACGACAATCTTACCCCCAAAATTCAGGAAGAAAAAGTAAATTGTTCGTTCCCATCTTGCACGCAATTCAAGAAGATCAGCGCAAGATAAACAACATTCACGACAATCTTACGCCCAATTCAGGAAGATAATTGATTGTTCGTTCCCATCTTGCACCGCAATTCAAGAAGATCAGCGAAAGATAAACAACATTCACGACAATCTTACGCCCAATTCGGGGAGATAAGTGATTGTTCGTTCCCATCTTGCACGCGTTCAAGAAGATCAGCGCAAGATAAAAACACATTCACGCCCAATCTTACGCCCAAAATTCAGGGAAGAAAAGTGATTGTTCGTTCCCATCTTGCACGAGTTCAGAAGATCAGCGCAAGATAAACAACATTCACGACAATCTTACGCCAATTCAGGAAGATAAGTTGATTGTTCGTTCCCATTTTGCACGCAGTTCAAGAAGATCAGCGCAAGATAAAAAACATTACGACAAACTTACGCCCCAATAAAGATAAGTGATTGTTCGTTCCCATCTGCACGCAGTTCAAGAAGATCAGCGCAAGAATAAACAACATTCACGACAATCTTACGCCCAATTCAGGAAATAATTATCTTTTCTTCCCATCTTGCACGCGTTCAAAAAAGATCAGCGCAAGATAAACAACATTCACGACAATCTTACGCCCAATTCAGGAAGAAAGTGATTGTTCGTTCCATCTTGTACCGAATTCAAGAAGATCAGCGCAAGATAAACAACATTCACGACAAATTACGCCCATTCAGGAAATAAGTAAATTGTTCGTTCCCATCTTGCACGCAGTTCAAGAAGATCACGCAAGATAAAACAACATTCACGACAATCTTACGCCCAATTTGGAAGATAAGTGATTGTTCGTTCCCATCTTGTACCGAATTCAAGAAGATCAGCGCAAGATAAACAACATTCAGACAATCTTACGCCCAATTCAGGAAGAAAAGTGATTTTTCGTTCCCATCTGCAGGCAGTTTCAATAAGATCAGCGCAAAAATAAAAAAATTCACAAACAATTTTACGCCCATTCAGGAAGATAAGTGAATGTTCGTTCCCATCTTGAACCGAATCAAGAAGATCAGCGAAAGGGATAAACAACATTCACGACAATCTTACGCCCAATTCAGGAAGAAAAGTATTGTTCGTTCCCATCTTGCACGCAGTTCAAGAAGATCAGCGCAAGATAAACAACATTCACGACAATCTTACGCCCAATTCAGGAAGATAAGTGATGTTCGTTCCCATTTTGCACGCAGTTCAAGAAGATCAGCGCAAGATAAACAACATTCACGACCAATCTACGCCCAATTCAGGAAGATAAGTGATCGTTCGTTCCCATCTTGCACGCAGTTCAAGAAAAATCAGCGCAAGAAAACAACATTCACGACAATCTTACGCCCAAATTCAGGAAGATAAGTGATTGTCGTTCCCATTTGCACGCAGTTCAAGAAGATCAGCGAAAGATAAACAACATTCACGACAATCTTACGCCCAATTCAGGAAGATAAGTGATCGTTCGTTCCCATCTTGCACGCAGTTCAAAGAGATCAGCGCAAGATAAACAACATTCACGCCCAATTTTACGCCCAATTCAGGAAGATAAGTGATTGTTCGTTCCCATCTTGCACGCATTTTTCAAGAAGATCAGCGAAAGGGATAACAACATCACGACAATCTTACGCCCAATTCAGAGAATAAGTGATCGTTCGTTCCCATCTTGCACGCAGTCAAGAAGATCAGCGCAAGATAAACAACATTCACGACAATCTTACGC
>CM031614.1:74803442-74847873 GCA_018398815.1 Conus ventricosus
AGGATGATAAATGAAGGATCTATTGTTCAACAGGGAAAGAGCAACGGACCCTGAGCAATGACAGTCATTAGAATGGACATGAGCTCACTGACACGAGAGGAACCAAATCATTTTGGCGAAGTGTTATAAAAAGAAAAAGCACGACATATAAGTTTTGCTATCAGTTTATTCCATTCGTACATTCATTCAATCCTAATGTTATTACCGCTTCACAGTTCTGTATTCTTCACTCTTGCACTAAAAGGAGGTCTCCAAAACACAGTGCAAAATCAAACTAATGATTTAACTCACAAACTGATAGACAGACAGACAGATAGATAAGTAGGTAGGCAGACAGACAGATACATACATACATATATGCATAGACACATAGATTCACACACAGATAGGGAGTTGTAAGAATTGGGTCAGTCAGCATCATAAGCTCTTATGTCTAAAGCGTTCGTCTTTCTGCTTATTCACCCTCGGCAGAAGACATCGAAGAACACACACACAACACACACACACACACACACGCGCGCGCGCGCGCGCGCGCGCACACACACACACACACCACACTCCTCTCTCTCTCTCTCTCTCTCTCTCTCTCTCTCTCTCTCTCTCTCTCTCTCCTCTCTCCTCTCTCTCTCTCTCTCTTCTCTCTCAGTAGCGTCCCTTGCCGGGCTCCCAGCAAGACGTGGTTTCATCTGCTCTGACAAATTTCTGCCAGTGTCTTCCAGCATGCCTGTGGAAGGTCTCCCTCTACCCTCGAAGTCTCTCTCCACAATGCGCTACAAGAAATGACGTTGTCCTCATATAAGATTGAGGGCAGAGGAAAACAAACCATTTTCGTTGAGTGCCACGAATACCGGCCAGCCCCTGTCGCGCAAAGCGGCCACAGTGTGTCGTGTCGACGATAGTGCACCTCACAAGCGAACAGGGACAGACGCCGAGCTGAAGTCTGCAGAAAATGTCACCAGCAAAAGGCAAGTGAAAGGGCTTCTTCTCCATCCAGTCTATGATTGCTAACACCACCAAGCTTGATTTACAATGTAGACAAAACTGACATCAGACACACTGTTTGTGGTGAAATGTTCGAACGTGACAACCCCCCTCCCTCCGTGCCCCTGCCTACACGATACAGACCTAGTGACACGTTAAAGCCTATCGACATGGGCCGTGTGTTAAAGACACTGTGACAGTCAGACACGATGGAGCCTTGTCGCTGGGCAGAGAGTCTGTCGACTCATGTCAGTCACACTGTGTTGAGGGGTTGGGTTATGATGGTTGTAATAATAACGAGACCCCAGCTGGTACAGAGACTACGACACAACTTGAAACTGACGAGGTCGTGGCAACTGAAAGTGACAGTGATTCACGGAGTACAGACAACAGCAAAGACAGTTGTCAAGGGTTTGAAACACAGAGGGATCTGTCTGACAACGTGACCACCAGGGACATTATGGAGTATCTTCAGGACATGGCAAGAAACATGGACAGTTTTCACCCTGCTCATCGGCAAGACGTGGAAGTGACTTCCAGCAATAGCACGGCTGTCAACAACGGAAATCCCGGTGATAATGGATAAATTTGTTGCCAATCACATGGACAGTCACATCGGTGTCCGATGTTAGTTCAGTGCTTCCGTGATCTAGTTTCCCAATCACGATGTTGCTGTCTGATTGGAATGGTGTATATTTAGTCTTTGGTATTTACATTTTGTCCCCTACCCCTACCGCACCCTCTACGTGAGAATGGGTTTTGTAAGCCTTCCTCAAAAAAACATTTATTCATTCATTCTCTCTCTCTCTCATTCACAGACACACACACACACACACACAACACCACACACCCCACGCACACACACACACACACGCACTCACACACACACACCACACACACACACACACCACACACACACACACACACACGCACGCACACACACACACACACACACACTGAGGAGAGCGCAGACCCCCGCCGTACGTCCACCCTTTGATCCCAGTCTGGAGCACGGCTCCGCATCGACATGTACATGGCTTCGTCCTTGACCCACGCACCATTTTGTCACCAAAACAAAACAAAACAAAACAAAACAGAAAACGAAAAACAAAACAAAACAAAATAAACCAAATTCAAAACACAACAAAAGAAACCAGTGTTTGAAAAGTGTAAGTAACAAATCCGCCGAACATTTTATTTACTACTGCAGTTACTTCACCTTTTAAGATTTGTTCAGATTTCCGTCTACAGTCACCTCATTCTGCAACTAAAACAAAGCAAAACAAAGCAAAACAAACAAAGCAAAACAAAACACACTTCTTCTTCTTCTTCTGCGTACGCAGGCTGATACTCATGCGGACACTCCCTGTATAGACAGGCAAGTATTAAACCCATCTGCCCAACAAAGGGATAGAGTTTTGTGTGTATGACCGGTTTTTTTTATCCCGCCATTAAGGCAGCCATACTCCATCTTCGGGAAGGTGCATGCTATGTGTAACGTGTCGTCCATACCAACGGCCAAACTGGCCACTCTTCCGAAAGTTGGTGATGGGATTTGACGTGTGTGCAAGATGCTATGCGTGTGTTCACACACGGAACCTCGGTTTATAGTCTCATTCGAAGGTCTGTATGGGAAATGGAGTCGGAACCAGTGTTAACTCCGAGAGGAAAATTCCCCTGTTCCGAAACGGTTCGGCGGAGATTCGAACCCGCAACCCTAGGATTACGAGTCCGGCGCTCCACCACTGAGCTATTCCGGCCCCCACAAACCCACACAAAAAAAAACCACACAAAAACACAACAAAACAAACCCAAACACACCAAAAAAAAAAAAAACCAATAATACAACAAAACACCCCCCCCCCCCTCCCCAAAAGCAAAGCAAGGCAAAACAAAGAAACCAAAACAGAGCAAAGCAAAACAAAACAAAGCAACAACAACAAAACAACAGAAATCAAAAACAAGACAAAACAAAGCAAAAGACAAAACCAAACGAAACCAAAGAAAACAAAACAAACAACACAGAAACAGACAAACGAACCAACCAAAACAAAACAAAGTTGGGGGGGGGGAGGGAGAAGGAGGAGGGGAGGGAATGTCAGAGAAATCGGGTTTGAGGGCGAGTGAGCTGTGGTGCGTCCTGCACTAAATGATTCTGATGTGGTACACCTGCACCGTTAAAAAGGACATAGCAAAGATGCGCTGTGAAATACGGAGGATTCTAGTGTGGTACACCTGCACCGTTAAAAAGGACATAGCAAAGATGCGCTGTGAAATACGGAGGATTCTAGTGTGGTACACCTGCACCGTTAAAACGACATAGCAAAAAAGTTGTGCTGTGAAATACTGAGGTTGTAGCGTAGTGCATCTGCACCGTTAAAATGACACAGCAAAGGTATGCTCTGAAATACCGAGGATTGTAGCATGGTACACCTGCACCGTAAAATGACACAGCAAAGATGGCTTTGAAATACCGAGGATTGTAGCGTGGTACACGTGCACCCGTTAAAATGATACAGCAAAGATGTGCTATGAAATACCGAGGGCTGTAGCGTGGTACATGTGCACCCGTTAAAATGACACAGCAAAGATGTGCTCTGAAATACCGAGGATTGTAGCGTGGTACACGTGCACCCGTTAAAATGACACAGCAAAGATGTGCTATGAAATACCGAGGGCTGTAGCGTGGTACACGTGCACCCGTTAACATGACACAGCAAAGATGTGCTATCAAATACCGAGGCTGTAGCGTGGTACACGTGCACCCGTTAAAATGACACAGCAAAGATGTGCTATCAAATACCGAGGATTGTAGCGTGGTACACGTGCACCCGTTAACATGACACGGCGACGTTGTGCCGTTAGATACTGAGGAGAGGGTGGTGGTTATAGATACTGAGGAGAGGGTGGTTATAGATACTGAGGAGAGGGTGGTGGTTATAGATACTGAGGAGAGGGTGGTGGTATAGATACTGAGGAGAGGGTGGTGGTTATAGATACTGAGGAGAGGTGGTGGTTATAGATACTGAGGAGAGGGTGGTGGTTATAGATACTGAGGAGAGGGTGGTGGTTATAGATACTGAGGAGAGGGTGGTGGTTATAGATACTGAGGAGAGGGTGGTGGTTATAGATACTGAGGAGAGGGTGGTGGTTATAGATACTGAGGAGAGGGTGGTGGTTATAGATACTGAGGAGAGGGTGGTGGTTATAGATACTGAGGAGAGGGTGGTGTTATAGATACTGAGGAGAGGGTGGTGGTTATAGATACTGAGGAGAGGGTGGTGGTTATAGATACTGAGGAGAGGGGTGGTTTTGGTTGACGAATGAGAAGGCGACGGCCATGAAGAAAAAAATCATTAAAGAGGATGAAGACGACAACGTTGTTGACGACGACGACGACGACGCCACCGCCACCGACGACGACGACGACGAAGAAGGAGGCGGAGGAGGAGGAGGAGGAGGACGAGGAGGCGGAGGAGAAGGATAGGAAGAAGAAGATGATGTTGTTGTTGTTGCTGCTGCTGCTGTTGTTGTTATTGTTGTTGATGATGATCATGATGATGATGTTGAAAAGAAGAAGTTGTCATTGTTGACGAGGAGAAGGACGGAGGAGGAGGAGGAGGAAGAAGAAGAAAAAGACCACCCACCTATCACCAAGACACGTCTCAGTAACACACACACACACACGTATATTATCGACCAATCCTAAACACAGAGAGAGAGAGAGAAGAGAGAGAGAGAGAGAGAGAGAGAGAGAGAGAGAGAGAGAGAGAGAGAAGAGATGAATACAAAGCCTCACGTTCTTTTCAAAACAACATTATTCAAAGACCAGTCAGAAATGTCCGTCCTTATTCTTTTTTTTTTTTTTTCGTGGACTTCCTACCCGCGCCCTGAAATAACCATCTCTTGAAAGAGAGAGCCCAGCGCCCAGAATAGCATCAGTGTGTAAAGTGGAGCTAAAAATACCCCGCGTGTTGCTATTTTGGTCCTACATCCTGAGACCAGTTGCCGCTGGCGACCGCTTCGGCCAGAATCGATTGTGTCTGCTTTGGAACCGGAAGACATATTGGCAGCTTTCGCGGGCTTAGGGACCTTGTGGTCTTGTTTTATTTTTCACTCCCCAAACTAATTGGAAGCTCGTTTCAGAATCCCTACCCCCCCCCCCCCTTTTTTTTGTTTTGTTTTATTGTTGCTCCATCCTCTACAACATGCCCCTCACCCTCCTCCGTTCCCTCCTCCCAACACTTCTTCTCCATACCTCCGTTCACTCCACCTCCCCCCCCCCCCTCCTCCCCTCCTTCTAACACACTCGCACACACACACACACACACACACACACACACCTCCTCTATCCCACGCACGTACACGCCCACCCAATCGGAACCAATCCGACAGCCGCTCATCACTGGATTCAATGCCAAATAAGGTAAAGTCGCTTCGAAAAGATCCGGGGAAGTTTTCGCGTGTGTGTGTGTGTGTGTGTGTGTGTGTGTGTGTGTGTGTGTGTGTGCGCGTGCGTGCGTGTGTGCGTGTGTGTGTATGTGTGTGTGTATGTGTGTGTGTATGTGTGTATGTGTGTGCGTGCGTGCGTGCGTGCGTGCGTGTGTGTGTGTGGGAGGGAACGGGCGGGACATTGAAAAAAAGGACTATGCGCAAGACACCAAAAGCTGACAGCAAATCTTCAATGAATGTCCAAGGGAGGAAATTCGCTCTCCACCCTTCTTTCTCAACACCGCTTTTGCCTCTTCCTCATCCTCTTCTAGTCGCGCGCTCTCTCTCTCTCACTTTTTCGCCATTGCTGTTTAGAGCAATGGTGTGAGCCTCGTACTGTCAGAGGACTTTGTGCCTACGTGAAACGTTTATTCTGTATTAAAACACATCGACCGTTTTGTATGTTGAATATTTACCTGTGAGTGAATTCGGAATAAATGCCTTCCCCAAGACACACAAAGCAACACACACACACATACACACGCGCGCGCGCGCGCACGCAAGCACACGCAGAGAGAGAGAGAGAGAGAGAGAGAGAGAGAGGAAGAGGAGAGAGGAGAAGGAGCAGAGTGTATTAACTACCCCCCCCCCCCCCCCCTTTCTTTCAATCGGGATGGGGGGGGGGGGGGGTCCTGCACAAATTCAGGTGTTGACAGTTGCTGTGAATATTTTCGATAGTGCAGACCATTTCAACAGCTAATGTAGAAACTTAAAAGTCAACATCCGAAAAACTCCGTTTTCTGGCGTCGAAAGTCAAGTCGACGTAGAACATTCTAGGTTGGCTTAAAAGAATGAGTTCCGTGAGAAAATGGCAGTACACAATTCTTATACATTTTTTTCGGTAAGTTATAATCTTACAATTCGATGAACCCATCTGTGGCTGTCCGCACGCGCGCGCGCGCGTGAACTTGTATGCATCGACAAATATAAGACCCAGAGATGACAGACAGACAGACAGATAAGACAATCTAGCGCGCTGTTCTGCTTCGCTCTGTTTGGAACCTACTGAATCCTCCATTCGAAAAGAGAAATGTTTCACCAGGAACTCGATTCTTATTCTCATTATACAGCACACACACACACACACACACACACACACACACACACACACACACAACACGTACGCACGCACGCACACACACACACACCACGTTGAGCAATTTAGTAGGGAGGGAAAACAAGTGCAGGCTCACAATATCCTCCGTCATAACATTCATGACTTGACAAAATTAAGAACATGAGAAGGCGGGGGGGGGGGCAAGTAAGAAAGGCAATGAGAATGAAAAATTAGGAAAATATGAATATATTCTTCACTAGCAGCATAAGGGGACCATCGTAGCCCGTGTGTGGTTGTGTGTGTGTGTGAGTGTGCGTGTGCTGTGCGTGTGTGTGTGTGTGTTCCTTCTGTACAAAACATTTCCTTACTAGTAAGACTAGTCGGACGTTTCCCTAGAAACAGACAGGCACACACACACGCACATATGTATAACAAAATTTCGGATGGCTTTTTAGAAGATGTATTTAAGAATTGTGTGAATAATGACTTGTAATTGATTTTAACGTGGTGACAGCCCTGATATGGCCCTTTGTGGTCGGCTGGGCTATAAGCAACATTACCTTACCTTTACTTAACTTACGTAGATAGATAGATATACTGGGCTGTGAAAGCTGTGAACAGTATCGTCCTCTGCCGATTTCAGAACAAAAATCATCTCGATTCTCACTTCCAATAGATAAACTGTTTTTCTGCTCCTCCTCTTCCTCCCCTTCCACCTCCCTCCCTCCTCCCCCCAATCACCCACCACCCTCCACCCCCCTCACCCCACCCCGACCTCGCCTCCGCCCCCTCCTAAAGTTAAAATGTTACGGCTGTTTAGCCTCATCCTTAATAGCACGCGCTGATTAACTAGAGATGGACGAGCGGGCATGGAACTCGAGAGAAGAGAGGAGAGAGAGAGGAGAGAGAGAGAGAGAGAGAAGAGAGAGAGAGAGAGAGCTCCGCCAGAAATAGAGTTCAATCAACAGCTGCGTTGCCAAACAAAATGCCACCCACAATTTGCCTGGTACGGCTTAGCAGGGTGAACTAGTTGAAAAGTATGGGTTCGGGGGTAAAGATGGTGATTAGACGACGAGGAATAAGCATACTTTGTTGTTTTGTTTTGTTTTGTTTTTTGGAGGGGGGGATGATGGAGAGGGGGGTGTTACCTTCCGTGCTCCCCCTCCCAACCCTTCCTCCCCTCACATTTTCTCCCATTTCTCTTTCTCCCTCTCGTCTGTCTCTTTCCGTCTCTCTTGATCCTGTCCCGTCTCTCTTTCCCACCCCCACCCCCACCCCTCCCCCCTTCCTCTCCTCTCTCACAGCGGCGCAAGGGCCGGATGTAAACACGCATATACAGTCGAAGGCGCTTATAACGAAGTCGGATATAACAAATGCCGGATATAACGAAGCAAAAAGGTTGGTCCCGGCAAAAATCCTTTTCATGACTAAAAAATACGTCGGATGTAGCGAAGTCAAATGTAACGAAATGCGCTTGTAACGAAATCGTTCTGGGGGCCCCAGCGGGCGATCACGCCGGTTATAACGAATCAGCTGTCTGTAGCGAATCATATTTTGGCTCTGTGAAGAGCTTAAGCCGATATAGTGAAGTGGTTGTTTTTGTGTTTGGGAACCATTTAACACAAAATGGTTGGTTTGTTCGCTGCGATGCATATCGCTTCATACTGTCGCTTGCTATTCCAGGGAGATGAGGGAGTGACCGCATAGCACATGAAATGTGAGCTGTCTGTGCGTTGCTCTAAATAAGAGTCACACGTTTATACATAGTTTGACTAGCTGCATAACCTAAGCTTGTTTTATTTTTCTTACACAGCTTCACATAGGTAGATTGAAAGTACACACCGTATTTTCAATGTATGTTTGTTGTTTGATAAATGTGACCTCTGATAATTAAAAAAATGTATTCTAATGTCCCATCAAGCCAGTGCCTGTGATTGTCAAAGCAGAGCAGTCGACTCACGTGGGGTCAAGTTCAGCAGCTGCAGACGGAGGAGATGCTAGACGGTCAAGGGTGGGGTGACGGGGAAGGAGAGTGTCAGGCTTTTGATTTAATAAGTCATTTCATCATGGCGTCTGCACGTCGCAAAGTTCTGTCGCTAGAGCGAAAAACGGAAGTTATTTAGGAAGTTGAAAGAAACCCAGCGACACAGACGAAGAAAATCATGAAAGAATATGAAATTGCGCGCCGTCGACACTGACAACCATTCTGGCTTCCAAGAGAAGTGTACAGCGGGCCATAGTAACACGCGTGGCGAAGACGGCCGTGCTTTGCAGGGCCCGGTTCAGAAATCCTGCCCGGCTCAACTCCTCTGTGGCGTCATCAATGACGGCTGCAGGTGGCCATGGTGGGGCCGGGCCGACCCGGAAGTTTCAACCCGTCGTTCCGCCGGTCGTGCAAACCGTCCGTTTCACGGCTCTCCGGTAAGGGGAAAGAACTGCGCTCTTGACTTTTCAACCGAGGTGTTCTCTCTTGGCAACATGGACGATGAGAAACTCATCAATGCTGTTCGTAGCAGAACATTTATTTCTACCAAAAGTGACAGACACCATTCCAACAGAGATGCTGTGTTGGCTGCCTGGGACAGCATAGCAAATTTAATGAGGTACATTGCTCTCCTTTTGAACGAATTGCTCCTCTCTCTCTCTCTCTCCTCTCTCCTCTCTCTCTCTCTCCTCTCTCTCACACAAACCACACCACACACATCACACACACACACACACACACACACACACACGATGACAGACGGAAAGAGATAGACACAAAAACAAGCAGCAGACAGATATACATGCACGTATATACGTACAAATTGTTACTTCAGCGTAACAAGACGTTCTTCAGGTGAAATTGCCTGACAGAAATTTGTTGACGTTTCTCGACGATCATGCACAGAGTTCAAGAAGAAGGTCGAAAGAACGAGAAGTCATTCTGAGGTACTGATGAACTTTCTCAGGGTCTTTGCGCAGTTGGGGCATCAGATGGCGATATTCTCCATGGATCTGGTGCAATCTGTTTACTGGGTGAACAGCAAAACGTCTTATACTTCGCGTTTCTCTTTCTCCACCACCACCACCACCTTTTCTGCCTCGTCCGTGCCATTTTGAAAGAGACGGCCACCGCTACAGCTCGACCGTCTTGTGCACGGGTTTACTACGGCCGCTCTCAGGGATCCGTTCGGCCGGGCGGGACAACGGCCGTCAAAAACACGGCCCGCTATGGCCGCCGCCTAAAAGTCAGTATTTTGGAGGCGAGGACAGCGCGGCACAACAAAACTCATTTGAAGTATGTATCGGAGAGATCACACGAGATGTTGGACAGACCTGCTGCACGTGCATGTACATGGGTGCCTTTGTGTGATCATGTGGACTGCTGTGTTACCTGGGTGCCTTTGTGTGATCATGTGGACTGCTGTGTTACCTGGGTGCCTTTGTGTGATCATGTGGACTGCTGTGTTACCTGGGTGCCTTTGTGTGATCATGTGGACTGCTGCGTTACCTGGGTGCCTTTGTGTGATCATGTGGACTGCTGCGTTACCTGGGTGCCTTTGTGTGATCATGTGGACTGCTGCGTTTACATGGGTGCCTTTGTGTGATCATGTGGACTGCTGTGTTACATGGGTGCCTTTGTGTGATCATGTGGACTGCTGTGTTACCTGGGTGCCTTTGTGTGATCATGTGGACTGCTGTGTTACATGGGTGCCTTTGTGTGATCATGTGGACTGCTGTGTTACCTGGTGCCTTTGTGTGATCATGTGGACTGCTGCGTTACCTGGGTGCCTTTGAGTGATCATGTGGACTGCTGCGTTACCTGGGTGCCTTTTGTGATCATGTGGACTGCTGCGTTTACCTGGGTGCCTTTGTGTGATCATGTGGACTGCTGCTTTACCTGGGTGCCTTTGTGTGATCATGTGGACTGCTGCGTTACCTGGTGCCTTGTGTGATCATGTGGACTGCTGTGTTACATGGGTGCCTTTGTGTGATCATGTGGACTGCTGTGTTACATGGGTACCTTTGTGTAATCATGTGGACTGCTGTGTTACATGGTACCTTTGTGTAATCATGTGGACTGCTGTGTTACATGGGTACCTTTGTGTAATCATGTGGACTGCTGTGTTACATGGGTACCTTTGTGTAATCATGTGGACTGTTACATGGGTGCCTTTGTGAGATCGTGTGGACTGCTGCGTTACATGGGTACCTTTGTGTGATCATGTGGACTGCTGTGTTACATGGGTACCTTTGTGTAATCATGTGGACTATGTTACATGGTGCCTTTGTGAGATCGTGTGGACTGCTGGGTTACATGGGTGCCTTTGTGTAATCATGTGGACTGCTGCGTTACATGGGTCCCTTTGTGTAATCATGTGGACTGTTACATGCGTGCCTTTGTGAGATCGTGTGGACTGCTGCGTTACATGGGTACCTTGTGTGATCATGTGGACTGCTGTGTTACATGGGTACCTTTGTGTAATCATGTGGACTATGTACATGGGTGCCTTTGTGAGATCGTGTGGACTGCTGCGTTACATGGGTGCCTTTGTGTAATCATGTGGACTGCTGCGTTACATGGGTGCCTTTGTGTAATCATGTGGACTGCCGTGTTACATGGGCGCCTTTGTGTAATCATGTGGACTGCTGCGTTACATGGGTGCCTTTGTGATCGTGTGGACTACTGTGTTACATGGGTGCCTTTGTGTGATCGTGTGGACTGCTGTGTTACATGGTGCCTTTGTGTAATAATGTGGACTGCTGTGTTACATGGGTACCTTTGTGTAATCATGTGGACTGCTGTTACGTGGATGAAAAACAAAAACATCCTTTTGAGATCTTCCTCTTCACCGTTCTTAGTTGACTTTGGGGTTTTGTCCTGCGATTCGTGTGTCGACGTTTTTCAGCAGAACCTTGGAAATAATATTTAGAATTTTAGATTTCACTTTGCAACTAGATCCGAGTTTCTTCGTTTTCGTTGCTTTCGTCCAGTGTGGCAACAATCCACCTTGCATGTTCTGTCGAAGTGTGTAACATGTGACGGATTTGTCCCGCCCCAGTGTGGCAACAATCCACCTTGCATGTTCTGTCGAAGTGTGTAACATGTGACGGATTTGTCCCGCCCCAGTGTGGCAACAATCCACCTTGCATGTTTCTGTCGAAGTGTGTAACATGTGACGGATTTGTCCCGCCCCAGTGTGGCAACAATCCACCTTGCATGTTCTGTCGAAGTGTGTAACATGTGACGGATTTGTCCCGTCCAGTGTGGCAACAATCCACCTTGCATGTTCTGTCGAAGTGTGTAACATGTGACGGATTTGTCCCGCCCCAGTGTGGCAACAACCCACCTTGCATTCGTCGAAGTGTGAACATGTGACGGATTTGTCCCGTCCAGTGTGGCAACAATCCACCTTGCATGTTCTGTCGAAGTGTGTAACATGTGACGATTTGTCCCCCCCAGTGTGGCAACAAATCCACCTTGCATGTTTCTGTCGAAGTGTGTAACATGTGACGGATTTGTCCCGCCCCAGTGTGGCAACAATCCACCTTGCATGTTCTGTCGAAGTGTGTAACATGTGACGGATTTGTCCCGCCCCAGTGTGGCAACAAATCCACCTCTGCATGTTCTGGTCGAAGTGTGTAACATGTGACGGATTGTCCCCCCCAGTGGTGGCAACAATCCACCTTGCATGTTCTGTCGAAGTGTTATCATGTGCGGATTTGTCCCCCCCAGTGTGTCAACAATCCACCTGCATGTTCTGTCAAGTGTGTAACATGTGACGGATTTGTCCCGTCCAGTGGCAACAATCCACCTTCATTTCTGTCCAAGTGTGAACATGTGACGGATTTGTCCCGCCAGTGTGCAAACATTCCCACCCTTAAACATGTTTCTGTCGAAGTGTGTAACATGTGACGGATTTGTCCCGCCCCAGTGTGGCAACAATCCACCTTGCATGTTTCTGTCGAAGTGTGTAACATGTGACGGATTTGTCCCGCCCCAGTGTGGCAACAATCCACCTTGCATGTTCTGTCGAAGTGTGTAACATGTACGGATTTGTCCCCCCATGTGGTGGCAACAATCCCCTGCATTTTCTGTCGAAGTGTGATAACATTGACGATTTGTCCCCGCCCAAGTGTGCAACAATCCACCTTGCAGTTCTTCGAAGTGTGTAACAGTGACGGATTTGTCCCGCCCCAGTGGTGGCATATCCACTCCACCTTGCATTTCTGATTCGTCGAAGTGTGTAACATGTGACGGATTTGTCCCGCCGCCCCAGTGTGCAACAATCCACCTTGCATGTTCTGTCGAAGTGTCGTAACATGTGACGGAATTTGTCCCTCCCCAGTGTGGGCAGACAATTCCACCTTGCATGTTCTGTCGAAGTGTGACATGTGCGGATTTGTCCCGCCCCAGTGTGGCAACAATCCACCTGCATGTTCTGTCGAAGTGTGTAACATGTGACGGATTTGTCCCGCCCCAGTGTGGCAACAATCCACCTTGCATGTTCTGTCGAAGTGTGTAACATGTGACGGATTTTCCCCCCCAGTGTGGCAACAATCCACCTTGCATGTTCTGTCGAAGTGTGTAACAGTGCCGACGGATTTGTCCCGCCCCATGTTGGCAACAATCCACCTTACATGTTGCAGTCGATGTGTGAACATGTGACGGATTCTTGTCCCGCCCCAGTGTGGCAAACAATCCCCACCTCTGCATGTTCTGTCGAAGTGTGTAACATGTGACGGATTTGTCCCGCCCCAGTGTGGCAACAATCCACCTTGCATGTTCTGTCGAAGTGTTAACATGTGACGATTTGTCCCGCCCCAGTGTGGCAACACTTCCACCTTGCATGGTTCTGTCGAGTGTGTAACATGTGACGGATTTGTCCCCGCCCCAGTGTGGCAACATCCACCTTCATGTTCCTGTCGAAAGTGTGTACATGTGACGGATTTTGTCCCGCCCCAGTGTGGCAACAATCCACCTTGCATGTTCTGTCGAAGTGTTAACAGTGACGCGATTTGTCCCGCCCCAGTGGTGCACAATCCACCTTGGCAATGTTCATGTTCGAAGTGTGTAACATGTGACGGATTTGTCCCGCCCCAGTGTGGCAACAATCCACCTTGCATGTTCTGTCGAAGTGTGTAACAATGTGACGGATTTGTCCCGTCCCCAGTGTGGCAACACATCCACCTTGCAGTTTTCGGAAGTGTGTAACATGTGACGGATTTGTCCCGTCCAGTGTGGCAACAATCCACCTTGCATTTCTGTCGAATGGTGTAACATGTGACGGATTGTCCGTCCAGTGTGGCAACAATCCACCTTGCATGTTCTGTCGAAGTGTGTAACATGTGACGGATTTGTCCCGCCCAGTGTGCAACAATCCAACCTTGCATGTTCTGGTCGAAGTGTGTTAACATGTGACGGATTTGTCCCGCCCCAGTGTGGCAACAATCCACCTTCATGTTCTGCGAAGTGTGTAACATGTGACGGATTTGTCCCGCCCCAGTGTGGCAACAATCCACCTTACATGTTCTGTCGAAGTGTGTAACATGTGACGGATTTGTCCCGTCCCAGCTGTGGCAACAATCCACCTTGACATGTTCTGTCGAAGTGTGTAACATGTGACGGATTTGTCCCGCCCCAGTGTGGCAACAACCACCTTGCTTTGTCTGTCAAGTGTGTAACATGACGGATTTGTCCCGCCGCTGTGGCAACAATCCACCTTACATTTTCCCTGTCGAAGTGTGAAACATGTGACGGTTTTGTCCCGCCCCAGTGTGGCAAACAATCCACCTTCATGTTCTGTCGAAGTGTGTAACATGTGACGGATTTGTCCCGCCCCAGTGGCAACAATCCACCTTGCATGTTCTGTCGAAGTGTGTAACATGTGACGGATTTGTCCCGCCCCAGTGTGGCAAACAATCCACCTTGCATGTTCTGTCGAAGTGTGTAACATGTGGACGGTTTGTCCCGCCCCAGTGTGCAACAATCCACCTTACATGTTCTGTCGAAGTGTGTAACATGTGACGGATTTGTCCCGCCCCAGTGTGGCAACAATCCACCTTGCATTTCTGTCGAAGTGGTGTACATGTGACGGATTTGTCCGTCCACTGTGGCAACAATCCACCTTACATGTTCTGTCGAAGTGTGTAACATGTGACGGATTTGTCCCGCCCCAGTGTGGCAACAATCCACCTTACATGTTCTGTCGAAGTGTGTAACATGTGACGGATTTGTCCCGCCCCAGTGTGGCAACAATCCACCTTGCATGTTCTGTCGAAGTGTGTAACATGTGACGGATTTGTCCCGCCCCAGTGTGGCAACAATCCACCTTGCATGTTCTGTCGAAGTGTGTAACATGTGACGGATTTGTCCCGCCCCAGTGTGGCAACAATCCACCTTGCATGTTCTGTCGAAGTGTGTAACATGTGACGGATTTGTCCCGCCCCAGTGTGGCAACAATCCACCTTGCATGTTCTGTCGAAGTGTGTAACATGTGACGGATTTGTCCCGCCCCAGTGTGGCAACAATCCACCTTGCATGTTCTGTCGAAGTGTGTAACATGTGACGGATTTGTCCCGCCCCAGTGTGGCAACAATCCACCTTGCATGTTCTGTCGAAGTGTGTAACATGTGACGGATTTGTCCCGCCCCAGTGTGGCAACAATCCACCTGGCATGTTCTGTCGAAGTGTGTAACATGTGACGGATTTGTCCCGTCAGTGTGGCAACAATCCACCTTACATGTTCTGTCGAAGTGTGTAACATGCGACGGATTTGTCCCGTCCAGTGTGGCAACAATCCACCTTACATGTTCTGTCGAAGTGTGTAACATGCGACGGATTTGTCCCGCCCCAGTGTGGCAACAATCCACCTTACATGTTCTGTCGAAGTGTGTAACATGTGACGGATTTGTCCCGCCCCAGTGTGGCAACAATCCACCTTGCATGTTCTGTCGAAGTGTGTAACATGTGACGGATTTGTCCCGCCCCAGTGTGGCAACAATCCACCTTGCATGTTCTGTCGAAGTGTGTAACATGCGACGGATTTGTCCCGCCCCAGTGTTGGCAACAATTCACCTTACATGTTCTGTCGAAGTGTGTAACATGTGACGGTTTGTCCCGCCCCAGTGTGGCAACAATCCACCTTACATGTTCTGTCGAAGTGTGTAACATGTGACGGATTGTCCCGCCCCAGTGTGGCAACAATCCACCTTACATGTTCTGTCGAAGTGTGTAACATGTGACGGATTTGTCCCGCCCCAGTGTGGCAACAATCCACCTTACTGTTCTGTCGAAGTGTGTAACATGTGACGGATTTGTCCCGCCCCAGTGTGGCAACAATCCACCTTGCATTTCTGTCGAAGTGTGTAACATGTGACGGATTTGTCCCGTCCAGCTGTGGCAACAATCCACCTTACATGTTCTGTCGAAGTGTGTAACATGTGACGGATTTGTCCCGCCCCAGTGTGGCAACAATCCACCTTACATGTTCTGTCGAATGTGTGCAACATGTGACGGATTTGTCCCGTCCAGCTGTGGCACACAATCCACCTTACATGTTCTGTCGAAGTGTGTAACATGTGACGGATTTGTCCCGCCCCAGTGTGGCAACAATCCACCTTGCATGTTCTGTCGAAGCGTGCAACATGTGACGATTTGTCCCGCCCCAGTGTGGCAACAATCCACCTTGCATTGTTCTGTCGAAGTGTGTAACATGTGACCGATTTGTCCCGCCCCAGTGTGGCAACAATCCACCTTGCATTTCTGGCGAAGTGGTGTAACATGTGACGGATTGTCCGCCAGTGTGGCAACATCCACCTTCCATGTTCTGTCGAAGTGTAACATGTGACGGATTTGTCCCGTCCAGTGTGGCAACAACCCACCTTCCATGTTCTGTCGAAGTGTGTAACATGTGACGGATTTGTCCCGCCCCAGTGTGGCAACAATCCACCTTACATGTTCTGTCGAAGTGTGCAACATGTGACGGATTGTGTCCCGCCCCAGTGTGACAACAATCCACCTTGCATGTTCTGTCGAAGTGTGTAACATGTGACGGATTTGTCCCGCCCCAGTGTGGCAACAATCCACCTACATGTTCTGTCGAAGTGTGTAACATGTGACGGATTTGTCCCGCCCCAGTGTGGCAACAATCCACCTTGCATGTTCTGTCAAAGTGTAACATGTGATAGATTTGTCCTGCCCCAGTGTGGCAACAATCGTCTTTCTGTTGTTTCACAGAGTGGGAGAATGAGGAATTTCTCGTTTCACAGAATGAGAATACGGAGGATTTTTTCTGCACAGTGTGGCAACATCAACCTTGTTTGACGTTTCACAGAAAGGCAGAAATTGAGGATTTCGTTTTCCCCTGTGACAGCAATCATCCTTTTCCTTTCACAGAATGCGTAGAATCTGAGGGATTTTTTCCGGTCCAGGTGCAACAATCATCACCGACGTTTCACAGAATGAGAGAATGAGGATTTTTGTTTTGCTGTAGCAACAATCATCCTTTCCGTTGTTACACAGAATGTGAGAATTTGAGCATTTATTTTTTCGTTCAGTGTGGCAATAATCATCCTTTGATGTTTCACAGAATGTGACAATTTGAGGGGGGGGGGGGGGGGTGCGACAAGAATCATCCTTGTGTTGTTTAACAGAATGCGAGAATTAAAGGGATTTTTTCTGTCTTTTTTTTTTTTTTTTTGGGGGGGGGGTCGGTGTGGCAACAATCATCCTTTTCTGTCGTTTCTTAGAATGTGAACATTCATACATCGGACATAACTGCCATTCCGTTAACTGTCTGAGTGACCTAATGTGTACAATTTTAAAACATCTTTATTGAAGTATACTTTCAAAAGAAAGAAACGCATGCTTTTCAATATCTTCACTGTGGATGTCAAAGCACCGGTAGATGTAACCAACCAGTGGGACAATGTTTACGTCTGTGCCTCACGTGTGCTCACGCATTTAGCGCCAGTCGGACTGCACGTGCACAAAATGGCCACTTTTTCTTTCTTTTTGTTTTTGGCGTGTTTGCGCCTGGTTGAAGCAAATTCATGCACGTTTTGGTGAACGAATTCTCAAAGAAGGCAAACAAACCCACACACAGCGAGGTCATTCCGAGGAAAACCAGTCCGTCAATACAAAGATGCCGCGACTCGGTCAGCAAGAACGTGAGAACGAACTGCGGCATTTGCAAGCTAGGCACAAATTCAGCCTGAAGTCGCTCAACGCTTAGCCAGAGCACCCTCAGCAGGCTTCAACGCTTAGCAGAGCACCCTCAGCAGGCTTCCGAGTCGTCATCGCCTCAGCGGCTCCACAGCAGACCGACACGCTCTGGAAGACCTTTGGCAACAACTCCAGCTCAAGACCGCTACATCTGGGTCAGCCACCTGCCAAATCGCTCTCCGCCAGCCTCAGCAACTGCCCAGCAATTACCCGGAGGTCAAAGGATCTCCGACTGTTGGGAATCGCCTGCATGCAACCTAGCATGTTTATTGTCCATGTGTGGCGGCACACACGTACGTGTACGTGTGTGGTGTGCGCGCGTGCCTGTGTTTGGGAAAGTGGGTAGGTACGTTGAGAGAGAGAGAGAGAGAGAGAGAGAGAGAAGAGAGAGAGAGAGAGAGAGAAGAGAGAGAGAGAGAGAGAAAGAAACTTGACTAACGAAGCAACCAGATAGAAATTCGTTATATCCGGCGTGTCCTTTGTAACGAAAGCCGGATATAACGCAGCAATTCTGATGTCCCGGCGACTTGTTAAAAGTGGCTTCGACTGAAAATGTCGCGCGTGTGCTTGTGTGTGCGTGCGTGCGCGTATGTGCACTCACGCATAGTTATGAAACGGCATACAGAGAGAGAGAGAGAGAGAGAGAGAGAGAGAGAGAGAGAAGAGAGAGAGAGAAGAGAGAGAGAGAGAAACGCACACACGCTTCCACATGCTCACAATCACATACACAAAACTAAAACTAAACGTAATTTCTGAGAACACATAGGCAAACACACCGACAAAAACATTAAAAAGTGCGCGCATGTACTCTTCACAATAAGGTATGTTGCTGTATACTTGCAACAGCGTACCAAAGGTAGGCCATTGCGAAGATTGGACAGCAGCAGACGCTTATATTACTATAACGTATAACACTGTATCTGGCACTAAATAAGTCCTGAAATAAGAATGCACAATATCTGCGATAGTAATGCCATCAAACATTCCCCTAAAGCATTGGTTTTCTTTTAATGAAAATTTCATCAAGTGAAATACAAAACTGATTAAAGCAAGTCATAACAAAGTTAACCAAAACACAGAGAGAGAGAGAGAGAGAGAGAGAGAGAGAGAGAGAGAGAGAGAGAGAGAGAGAGAGAGAGAGAGAGGGACAGACAAACATTTCAATATAGAAAATAAAGATATTGATCGCCTGTTACCCCTGTACCCCCTTCCTCTCCCCTAAAAACATAAGAGTGAAAGACCCCCATCCTCACCATTTAACACATGTGCAAGCGAACACACACACACCACCTGCCCTCCCCCCCTTCACACAAATACACACAATGCCTCCACATGCGCACGAAATAAGAATACACAATGTCAGTGATAGTCATAACACCATCATACACATTCCTCAAAACATTGGTTTTCATCCAAATGTCATCAACTGAAATACAACACTGGATACTGCAAGTCATAAGGTAAAAAAACTATTCTCCCTTTCTCTCACCCCGTCCAATATAGAAGACAAAAATATATATCGGCTGTCCTCCCTTTAAACCCCTCCCCCACTCCTAAAAAATAAAATCAGCAAACAAACTGCACACTCACCAGGCCTCCACACACCTCTCTCAGACACACACCATTCCCTCCAATTTTCCATCATCACCATTTCCATGAGGGAAGAAAAGAATGAAAACGTGTGAAGACAGCTGGATGGACCAGAAAGGCAGAAAAACAATGGACGAGAGTAAAGAATGAAATGTCAAAATATAATTTCATTCAGGAACAAGTCAAAGCAAAGTCTCAGAAGCACACAAAAGAGGAAATCACTAGCATCGAAATTCCAGGAGGCGTAGAAGAGTGGAAGACCCCCCCCCCCCCCCACACCCACCCACCCTCCACCAACCTTCACGTACAAACTCGTGTGCATGCAAAAACACCTCAGACATAAATGCCCGCACATGCGCAGAGTCACATGTACACATACACAAAACCAACACAAAAGCTAATTTAAGAACATAGGCAAACACGCCAGCAAAAACGGGAAAAAAGTTGCTTATGTACTCTTCAAATATGTTGCTGTAATATTTGTAACAGCGTACCAAATGTAGGCCATTGCAAAGATTGGACAGCAGCATGGCGCTTACATTTCTATAAAGTATAAAATGATATCTAGCAGCAAAGACTTCAAGAACTAAGAATACACAATGCCAGTGATAGTAATAACATACATATTCCCCTAAGCACTGGTTTGGTTTTCATCAACATTTCAAATGAAATATACAACACTGGATATTGTAAGTCATAAGAAAGGTAAAACAAATATATATATATATATATATATATATAATATGTATATATTGTGTGTGTGTGTGTGTGTGTGTGTGTGTAGTGTGTGTGTGTGTGTGTGTGTGTGTGTGTGTTTGTGTGTGTGTGTGTGTGGTGCGTGCGTGTGTGCGGCTTATGTACTCTTTACAATATGGTATGTTGCTGTAATATTTGCAACAGCGTACCAAAGGTAGGCCATTGCAAAGATTGGACAGCAGCATGACGCTTACATTTCTATAAAGTGTAACACTGTATCTGGCAGTAAAGACCTCAAGAAATAATACACAATGTCAGTGATAGTAATAACACCATCATACACATTCCTCAAAACATTGGTTTGAATACAACACTGGATACTGCAAGTCATAGGGAAGGTCAAAAAAACAATTACACACACACAAACTGCCCTCCCGCCCACACACACAAATACATACACACAATGCCTCCACATGCGCACAGTCACAGGTACACACATAAAACCAACACAAAAGCTAATTTTTAAGAACACATAGGCAAACTGACAAAAAAACAAAACATTGCTTATGCACTCATCACAACATGGTATGTTGCTGTAATATTTGCAACGGCGTACCAGGCCGTGCATTGCAAAGATTGGACAGCAGCATGACGCATTTATTTGTATCATACAGCATAACAAGGTATCTGGTACTAAAGACGTCAAGAAATAAGAATACACAATGTCAGTGATAGTAATAACACCATCATACATACAATCCCTTTTCATTAACATTTCACTGGTGAAATACAACACTGGATACGAACTCATAAGTTTAACAAAATTCGCAAACACACACACACCAGAAACATTTCAATATAGAAGACAAATATTGATCAGCTGTCTTCCCTTTGCCACCCCCCCCCCCCCTCCACCCCTCCCATCCCTCATAAAAAGTAACAACAGGCCAACAAAACTGCACACTCACCAGGCCTCCACACACCTCTCTCAGACACACACCATTCCGTCCAATTTTCCATCACCATTTCCATGAGGGAAGACAAGATGAAAAAGTGAAGACAGCTGGATGGACCAGAAAGGCAGGAAAACAACGGACGAGAGTAAGGAACGAGAATATAGTGTAAAAATAAAACTGAACTACAGGAACAAGGAAAGGCAGAGTCACAGAGATACACAAAAAAGAGGAAATTACAAGCACAGAATTTCAGGTGCATTAGAGTAAAATACCCCAACCCCACCACAAACAAACGCATGCGCAAGCGAACACACACAGAGAGAGAGAGAGAAGAGAGAGAGAGAGAGAGAGAGAGAGTGAGAGAGAGAGACAGACAGACACAGACAGAATGGCTCCACAGTTAGTGATTATAGGGTCCAGCGGACTACTAGGAGCCAAATCAGGACCTCAGCTATCATATCTAAGTCTCTAAATACAAATACCCACACTAGTATTAACACATCGTTTAAAATTTATGTGGACAAAAACACAATTATCTGTTCAACTCCGGCGACACCTGTATACATTATTAAAACACTATATTTTATCAAATAAGTTTACCTCTTTCAAAAAAGAAAAAATAAGATCTGAAATCTCACGAAAAAGAACCGCTAAATCACTGATGAAAAGAACTGATACACATCAAATCAGCACATTCTGTCAAAAAATGATTAACACTGATCAAGCTGTCACACGCAACACACCATGGGGGGTCTTCCCTTCTGAATAGCCAACTGTGCGTTATATAGCTGTGCCCAATATGTAACCGTGACAAAACCGATTCCTCTTTACGGTTACGTACCACCGATGGGAAAGGATTGGTTAAATCTGGGCAAATTTTAAACAATTATGAATTTGATTACACCATTCATTCTGCCACAATTCACGACAATACAAACTAGATTTATGACGTAGATCAGAGTGAGGAACAAACTGCATATGCCTCCTGGAAAGACTTGCATCGAGAGCTTGTTTGGCTGCTTTGTCCACCACCGAGTTACCATAGATTCCCCATGTGGCTGGGGACCCACAAGAAAACTATATGCTTTCCCGAAGAGACAAGCCGAGTATGAAGATCATGAATATCAGCCAAAACTGGATGCGACACTTCTCTTGTCGATAAAGCTGACAATGCCGACAATGAATCCGATAAAATAAGGAAATCATTCTGATCTGACCTGGACACCGCACTGAGGGCCAGATGTAAAGCCTTCAGTTCAGTATAAACAGACGACCAATCCCGCAATCTTAAAGTAGGCTCCTGAAAATTATCACACACACTGGCAGCTGCAGCCCTCTCACCTTTTTTAGAACCATCAGTAAAAATCTTGATAAAATCTTTATAAAGTTCACATTGCCCAAGAAAAAGTTGTTTATATGCAGCACTCGAGGTGACCTTTCGAAATCGAGTTAAATATAAATTAATCTCTGGACTGGCGACTTTCCAAGGAGGAAAATCAGTCTGTAATGGACCGTCATCAACAGCATCAAGATCAATTCCAGCTGCCCCGAAGTGGGTCAAAATACGAATACCTAGTGGAGGAATCTAATTTGGCTTTAAGTCATATTTGGCTCTAAAAGGCGGGTTCATAACAATATCATAGGCAGGGTTTTCTGGATTAGCCCTCAGTTTCAGTAGTAATTCATGGAAAAACGCAACCTCCTTAGCTCCAGAGGGGGGGTCACCAGATTCAACATACAAACTCTTTTGGAGATGTGCGAAGTGCTCCCAGAGCAATCCGCAGTCCTTGATGAATTGGATCAAGAGCTTTGAGGTAAGACTTTCGTGCAGAACCATATACCACACACCCATAATCTAGCTTTGGTCTCACAAAAGCCCGATACAATCGCAACAAAGTTCGCTTGTCTGCACCCCAATCAGTGTGACTAATAACCTTCAAACAATTCAAACCTGACTGGCAAGATTGTTTAATGTATACTGAGAGGCAAAGAAAACGCAATTCCATTGTCAACTGACAATTTTATTGAAATGAAACAAACACACATCAAAGCAAATACGTGTAACAAAAGTGCGACCACTGTACATTAGTTTGCCTATAACAGGTGCAGATTCGCCTGAAGTGAAGCCCATTTAGGCGCGACAGAAGGAGTACACTGTCAATATCTGGTGTGTCCCCCTTGAGCACGAACACAAGCTTGCAAACGTCGGGCATTGAAGCGCACAAACGACGGATGATACGGATCGTATCACGTTCCAGTGATGCTGCAATGCTTGGGTGAGCTCAGCAACGGTAGTTGGGGGATTCTGCTGACCTTGCACACGTCGTCCAAGTTCGTCCCACAAATGTTCAATGGGATTCATGTCTGGGGACACGGAGGGCCACTGCATGACATCCACATTGCTGTCCCGAAGGAAATTTCGTGTGAGAACGGCTGTGTGGGGTCGAGC
Organism: Conus ventricosus; assembly: GCA_018398815.1. Classification (NCBI taxonomy): domain Eukaryota; kingdom Metazoa; phylum Mollusca; class Gastropoda; order Neogastropoda; family Conidae; genus Conus; species Conus ventricosus. The sequence continues at coordinate 74,826,872 of CM031614.1, forward strand.
ATTGTCCTGCTGAAACACTAGTCTGTTGCCACCATGCTGTCTCCAGAGAGGAAGAAGAACTGGCTCAAGAACAGTGTCAATATAACGCCTTGCCGTCAAGTTGCCTGGCACAAACACAAGCTCCGAATCGAAATTGAGCATTTATGGCACCCCAGACCATTACCCCTCCACCCCCATAACGATCTCGCTCAATGACACAGGGTTGCGCAAAACGTTCACCCTGACGTCGATACACACGATCACGGCCATCCGGGAAAGAGACATTGAACCGGGATTCATCCGAAAAAACAACATTCCCCCAAACCCTGTTCCCCAGAAAGCCACCTGCGGCAGCCCATCGCTGGCGTGCTAGTCGATGGCGATGGGTTAAGATCTGACCTTGGTATGGTCGACGTGCCCGTAGCCCTGCTGCTGCCAGACGCCGACGCACGGTACGGCTGCTGATTGGTCTTTCTCTAGTCCCAATAGTGTTGCGGGCTGTTTGTGCAGCTGGCTGGAAACGATTCCGGAGGTGCTGCGTGACAATGTAGCGGTCCTGTCGTGCCGTCGTCACACGTTGGACGCCTGGCGTGGACGGTCGTTTACACTTCCAGTGTTTTGGTGCCGAGTCGCAAGACGGGTTATGGTTGATGGGTGTACATTGAAATGTTGTGCGGCCCTGATGTGAGCAGTGCCTGCCCTCAGCATGCCAATGGATTGATTTCTCTGGTCTGTAGTTAACCGCGGCATGGTGCGTACGAGTGTCAGTAAAACGCCAATGTGTGTTTTTATAGGGGACAGTCATGGCTGTTTGCATGCAATCACAGTATGCCTGTGTTGCACGTGTTTTGCAGTTATCAGTAAAAGATGTGTTGGAGTGGTTTACTCATGACGTCATGAACCCAACTGTGCCTGTCAATACAGATCGTCGCAATACAACATACGCGTGCTAGGTTGCATGCCTCGTGCATAATTCACATTATTTTGGCTGAGGTGACATTTTTCGGGGACGAAATGGGATTGCGTTTTCATTGCCTCTCAGTATACTTAATGTGAGGCAAAAAAGAAAGCTTATCAAAAATAACTCCCAAAAAATTTCACTTGTTTGAAAACTTTAATTACCTGACCATTGAGACTGATAGCCGGTTCTAAGACCTGAGATCTTTTCCTATGGAAATGAATACACTCTGTCTTAGTAGCTGAAAACTTAAATCCATTTTTAGTAACCCACTGCTGAACACGATTAACACACAACTGAAGTTGAACGTTCAGCTGCAGCCAAAGTTTTCCCCTTGGGCAGAGATGGAGAAGTCATCAACAAATAATGACTTATCAATTCCAGACTTTACTGACTGGACGATGTTATTAATCTTCAGATTGAACAGAAGTGGAGAAAGGATGCTACCTTGAAGGACACCCATCTCCTGCTCAAAAGGATCCGAAAAGGTCGAATGAAGTCTAAACACTGAAAAACACTGAAATGCCTGCTAGACAAAAAATTAGCAATAAACATTGGTAAATTACCTTTAAAATCAAGTGCCTTCAAGTCCTGAAGAATTCCGTGCCTCCATGTTGTCATAAGCTTTTTCTAAATCAAAAAGAATAGAAACTACATGTTCTCATCAAAGCATTCCTGATAAGACTCATATCGAACCAAGTGATCAGTAGTACTGGCGGTTGTTCCGAAATCCACACTGGGAACATCTAAGGCCCCCAGACGTTCTAACTGCCATAACAATCGAGAATATACCATTCTCTCCATAGTTTTACATAAGCAACTAGTGAGAGCTATAGGACGATAGTTGTTAGGATCCGAATGATCTCTGCCTGGTTTAGGAATAGGGATAACAACCGCCTCTCTCCAAGAAGGTGGAAAATACCCCTAACACCAAACATATTAAACAGAGACAACACATTTAAACTCTCAGCTGGCAAATGTTGAATAAATTGATAATGAATGTCATCTGGTCCAGGAGCTGAGTTTTTGGCTTTCAAAATGGCGTCCTTTAACTCATCCATGCTGAAAACGCAGTTGTAATCCTCAGTACTATCTGGCTCGAAGGAACAAGATTTTGACTCCGCTGATCTTTTGATACGCTGGAATTCCTTGCAATAATGATCAGCTGACGAATTTTTGATGGATAGTAGCAGCTAACAAGTTAGCAACCTCCTTTTTATTAGTAATAATCGATCCATTTACTTGCAAACATTTTATAACCGATGTAGCCGACTTTCCCTTAATCTTACGGATTAGTTTCCAGATTTTCCTTGAATTGACCTTAAAGGACAGATTTGAACAGAAATGTTTCCAAGATTCTTTTAGTTTTAAAAGTATATCGACACTTAGCCCTACACGCCTGATGTTTAACTTTGTTCCCCACCATAGGAAACCTAGTAAAAAGTATTTGAGCACCTTTTCTCTTACCCTTCAGAGTTTTGCACTCTTTATCATACCAAGGGGTCTTAACATCATTTGGTTTATCACGGGACTTGGGAATAGCTTCCTTAGCACTCTCTATCACTTTAGTGAACTGTAAAACAGGATCATAACTCCAACAGATTCATAGGCAGTCTACTTAAAATATGTTGCGATAAAGACTCCAATCTGCAGAGCGAAACTTCCATGTTTCCCGGGGGGACGCCTGCATTTGCTTCGTAAAAGAAATAAAAACCGGAAAGTGTGTGGTATATGGTTCTGCACGAAAGTCTTACCTCAAGCTCTTGATCCAATTCATCAAGGACTGCGGATTGCTCTGGGAGCAGAAGGAGAAGAAAAGGTCGGCGAGCCTGAATTCAAAAGACAGATCATGATCCGATATAAAATCTTCAAGAACTTTCCCTTGAGAATTTGTGCGGTTACTTCCCCACTGTGAGAATGACCATTCAAGTCACCCAATAAAAGAAATGGGCTAGGGAGCCGAGAAATTAAACCATCCAACCGACTCTTCGAAATCACAGAAGATGGAGAAGTTCAGCAGTATAAACAGACGACCAATCCCGCAATCTTAACAAAGTAGGCTCCTGAAAATTATCACACACACTGGCAGCTGCAGCCCTCACCTTTTTTAGAACCATCAGTAAAAATCTTGATAAAATCTTTATAAAGTTCACATTGCCCAAGATAAAGTTGTTTATATGCAGCACTCGGTGACCTTTCAAAATTGAGTTAAATATAAATTAATCTCTGGATTGGCGACTTTCCAAGGAGGAACATCAGTCTGTAATGGACCATCATCAACAGCAGCATCAAGATCAATGCCAGCTGCCCCGAAGTGGGGCAAAATACGAATACCTAGTGAGGAATCTCATTTGGCTTTTAAGTCATATTTGGCTCTAAAAGGCGGGTTCAAAACAATATCATAGGCAGGGTTTCTGGATTAGCCCTCAGTTTCAGGTAGTAATTCATGGAAAGACGAAACCTCCTTAGCTCCAGAGGGGGTTTCAGATTTAACATACAAACTCTCTTTTGGAGATGTGCGAAGTGCTCCCAGAGCAATCCGCAGTCCTTGATGAATTGGATCAAGAGCTTTGAGGTAAGACTTTCGTGCAGAACCATATACCAAACACCCATAATCTAGCTTTGGTCTCACCAAAGCCCGATACAATCGCAACAAAGTTCGCTTGTCTGCACCCCAATCAGTGTGACTAATAACCTTCAAAACATTCAAACCTGACTGGCAAGATTGTTTAATGTACTTAAATGTGAGGCAAAAAAGAAAGCTTATCAAAAATAACCCCCCAAAATTTCACTTGTTTGGAAACTTTAATTACCTGACCATTGAGACTGATAGCCGGTTCTAAGACCCGAGATCTTTTCCTATGGAAATGAATACACTGTCTTAGTAGCTGAAAACTTAAATCCATTTTCAGTAACCCACTGAACACGATTAACACACAACTGAAGTTGACGTTCAGCTGCAGCCAACGTTTTCCCCTTGGGAGAGATGGAGAAGTCATCAACAAATGACTTATCAATTCCAGACTTTACTGACTGGACGATGTTATTAATCTTCAGATTGAACAGAAGTGGAGAAAGGATGCTACTTGAGGACACCCATCTCCTGCTCTAAAGGATCCGAAAAGGTCGAATGAAGTCAAACGAAATGCCCGTTAGACAAAAAAATTAGCAATAAACATTGTAAATTACCTTTAAAATCAAGTGCCTTCAAGTCCTGAAGAATTCCGTGCCTCCATGTTGTGTCATAAGCTTTTTCTAAATCAAAAAGAATAGAAACTACATGTTCTCCATTAATCAAAGCATTCCTGATAAAAGACTCATATCGAACCAAGTGATCAGTAGTACTGCGGTTGTTCCGAAATCCACACTGGGAAAAACATCTAATGCCCCCAGACGTTCTAACTGCCATAACAATCGAGAATATACCATTCTCTCCATAGTTTTACATAACGAACTAGTGAGAGCTATAGGACGATAGTTGTTAGGATCCGAATGATCTCTGCCTGGTTTAGGAATAGGGATAACCGCCTCTCTCCAAGAAGGTGGAAAATACCCTGAACACCAAACATGATTAAACAGAGACAACACATTAAAAACCCTCAGCTGGCAAATGTTGTGGCTCCACAGGGGCACAGTCATATGTACACACACAAAACCAACACACAGGCTAATTTTCAAGAACACACAGGCAAACACACCCACAAAAAAATTAATGCGTATGTACTCTCCACAATATGGCATGTTGCTGTAATATTTGCAACAGCGTACCAAAGGTAGGCCGTTGCAAAGATTGGACAGCAGCATGACGCTTACATTTCTATAAAGTGTAACACTGTATCTGGCAGTAAAGACGTCAAGAAATAATACACAATGCCAGTGGTAGTAATAACACCATCATACATTCCTCAAAACATTGGTTTGGTTTTCATCAAAATGGCACCAAGGGAAATACAACACTGGATACTGTAAGTCATAAGGTAAAAAAAAATTCTCTCTCGCTGTCACACACACAACTTCAATATAGAAGACAAAAAACATTGGCTGTCCTTTTACCCCTCCCCCCCCCCCCCCCCCCCCCCCCCCCAATCCTTTCTAAAAAATCAAATAAGCAACTGCATTCCACACTCACCAGGCCTCCACACACCTCTTTCAGACACACACACCATTCCGTCCAATTTTCCATCATCACCATTTCCATGAGGGAAGACAAGATGAAAAAGTGAAGACAGCTGGATGGACCAGAAAGGCAGGAAAAAAAATGGACGGTAGTAAGGAATAAAATGTAAAAACAAAACTACAGGAACAAGTAAAGGCAGAGTCACAGAGAAACACAAAGTACAAGCAATACAGTAAAGTACAAGCACAGAATTTCCAGGTGCAGAACAATGAAAGACCCACCCCCACCACATACAAATGCGTTCGCGCACGCACACACACAGTAGAGGGAGTGAGCGAGAGGAACACAAAATGGCTCCACAGGGCACAGTCATATGTACACACAAAACACAGGCTAATTTTCAAAAACACACACACCCACAAAAATATTAAAAAAATGCTTATGCACTCTTTACAATATGGTATGTTGCTGTAATATTTTCAACAGCGTACCAAACGTAGGCCATTGCAAAGATTGGACAGCAGCATGACGCTTACATTTCTATAAAGTATAACACTGTATCTGGCAGCAAAGACGTCAAGAAATAAGAATACACAATGTCAGTGATAGTAATATCATAAACATTCCTCAAAACATTGGTTTGCTGGTTTGCTTTTCATCAAAATTTCGTCAAATGATATACAGCACTCGATACTATAAGTCATAAGAAAGGTCAAACAAATCCACAAACACAAATCAATTTGTGGTTTTCATCAACATTTCATCAAATGAAATGCAACACTGGATACTACAAGTCATAAGATTAAACAAATCCACAAACGAATCAATTTAGCTTGTAAATATTCATCAGCTGTTGTCCTTTTGCCCCTCCCTAAAATGCAAAATAAGCAAACTGCACACTCATTCGGCCTCCACACACCTCTCTCGGACAACACTCCATTCTGTCCGATTTGTCCATTTCAATGAGGGAAGAAAGATGAACTAGTGTGAAGACAGGTGGATGGACCAGAAAGGCAGAAAAACAATGGACGGTAGTAAGGAATGAAATGTAAAAATAGAATTAAAGGAACACGTAAAGGCGGAGTCGCAGCGAAGCACATTAAAGTGGAAATTACCAGTGCAAAGTTTTTCAGACGGTGTAGAAGAGTGAAAGACCCCACCTCTACCACCCCTACGCACGCTTGCGCAGGGACACACACACACACACACACACACACACACAGGCGCGCACGCACACAATCACATGACATGTCCACATGCGTACAGTCATATTTACATACACAAAGCCAAAACAAAACAATTTCTAACACATAGGCAAACACACCGACACAAACATTAACATGTTGCTTATGTATTCTACACAGCATGGTATGTTGCTGTATTATTTACAACAGCGTACCAAAGGTAGGCCATTGCAAAGATTGGACAGCAGCATGACGTTTATAATTCTATAAAGTATTACACTATATGGCAGTAAAGACGTCAAGAAATAATACACAATGCCAGTCAGTCATAACACCATACATTCCTCAAAACATTGGTTTTCATCCAAATGTCAACTGAAATACAACACTGGATACTGCAAGTCATAAGGTAAAAAAAAAACTGTTCTCCCTCTCTCCACACACACGTCCAATATAGAAGACAAAAATATATATCGGCTGTCCTCCCTTTACCCCTCCCCCACTCCTAAAAAATAAAAGCAAACAAACTGCACACTCACCAGGCCTCCACACACCCGACACACACCATTCCCTCCAATTTTCCATCATCACCATTTCCATGAGGGAAGAAAAGATGAAAAAGTGTGAAGACAGCTGGATGGACCAGAAAGGCAGAAAAAACAATGGACGGTAGTAAGGAATACCAATAAAATGTGAAAATAAAACTACAGGAACAAGTAAACGCAGTGTCGCAGAGAAACACAGAAAAGAGTAAAGTACAAGCACAGAATTTCCAGGTGCAGAACAATGAAAGACCCACCCCCGCCACATACAAATGCGTTAGTGTTTATAGGGTCCAGCGGACTACTAGGAGCCAAATCAGGACCTCAGCTATCATATCCGAGTCTCTTGATACAAATACCCACACTAGTATTAACACATCACTTAAAATTTATGAGGACAAAAGCGCAATTATCTTTTCAACTCCTTCGACACCTGTGTACATTAATAAAACCCTATATTTTAGAAAATAAGTTTACCTCTTTCAAAAAAGAAAAAATAAGATCCACTGAAATCTCACGAAAAAGAACCGATAAATCACTGGTGTAAAAGAACTTCTCCCTAATACACATCAAATCAGCACATTCTGTCAAAAAATGATTAACACTGAACAAGCTGTCACACGCAACACACCATGGGGGGTCTTACCTTCTGAATAGCCAACTGTGCGTTATATAGCTGTGCCCAATAAGTAACCGTGACAAAATCGATTCCTCTTTACGATTACGTACCACCGATGGGAAAGATTGGTTACATCTGGCAAATTTTAAACAATTTATTATGAAATTGATACACACCATTCACTCTGCACAGTTCACGACATACAAACTGAGGATTTATAACGTAGAACCGATGAGGAACAAACTGCATAGCCTCCTGGAAAGACTTGCACCGTGAAGCTTGTTTGGCTGCTTTGTCCCACCACCGGAGAATACCATAGATTCCCATGTGACAGTGGACCCCAATGAATACTATAAAGCTTTCCCGAAAGAGACAAAGCTGAGTATGAAGATCAATGAATAATCCGCTAAACAGGATGTGATACTTCTCTTGCGACAAAGCTGACAATGCCGACAATGAATCCGATAAAATAAGGAAATCATTCTGAACCGATCTGGACACCGCACTGAGGGCCAAGAATTTTAAAAGCCTTCAGTTTCAGCTAAGTAATAAACAGGATGACCATCCCCCGCAATCGTAAAGAAGGCTCCTGAAAATCGTTATCAACCACAATGGCAGCTGTCATCCCTCATCAACCTTTCTTAGAACCATCAGTAAAAATCATGATAAAATCTTTATATTATAAATTCACATTGCCAAAATAAAGTTGTTTAGATATGCAAACACTCGAGTGACCTTTCGAAAATTTGAGTTAAATATAAATTATCTTGGATTGGCGACTTTCAAGGAGGTAAAATCAGTCTGTAATGGACCATCACAACAGCATCAAGGTCAATGCCAGCTGCCCCGAAATGGGGCAAAATACGAAGACCCAGTGAGGAATCTCATTGCTTTAAGTCAAATTTGGCTCTAAAAGGCGGATTCCATGACAATATCATAGGCAGGGTTTTCTGGATTAGGCCCTAGTTTCTGGTAATATTTCATGGGAAAACCGCAACCTCCTTACTCCAGATGGGGTTCACCCCTATTCAGCATACAAACTTTCTTTGGAGATGTGCGAAGTGCTCCAGAGCAATCGGCAGGTCCTTATGATGGATTGGATCAAGAGCCATTGAGGTAGACTTTCGTGCAGAACATATCCCACTCACACCATAATCGAGTTTCTTTGGTCTCACCAAATCCCATAACAATCGCAACAAAGTTCGCTTTGTCCTGCACCCCACTCATTGTGACTAATAAACCTTCCAAACATTCAAACCTGAACTTGGCAAATTGTTTATGTACTTAATGTGAGGCAAAAAAGAAAGCGTAATTATCAAAAATAACCCCTAAAAATTTCACCTTGTATTGGAAACTTAATTACCTGACCATTGGAGACTGATAGCTGGTTCTAAGACCAGATATCTTTTCCTATGGAAATGAATACACTCTGTCCTTAGTAGCTGAAAACTTAAATCCAATTTTCAGTAACCCACTGCTGAACACGATTAACACACAATTGAAGTGAACGCTCAAGCTGCAGCAAAATTTCCCCTTGGCGAGAGATGGAGAAGTCATCACAAATAATGACTTATCAATTCCCAGACTTTACTACTGGACGATGTTATTAATCTTCAGATGAACGAAGAGGAGAAAGGCTCCTACTCCTGGGGACCACCCATCTCTGCTCAAAAGGATCAAAAGGTCGAATGAAGGTCTACCACTGAAATTCCTTTAGACAAAAAATTAGCAATAAACGTTTGGTAAAATTTACCTTTGAAATCAATCCTTCAAGTCCTGAAAGAATTCCATGCCTTCCATGTTGTGTCATAAGCTTTTTCTAAATCAAAAACGAATAAAACTACATGATCCTCCATTGATCAAATAGCATTCCTGATAAAAAGGCTCATAACGAACGCAGTGAACAGTAGTACTGCTGTTGTTCCGAAATCCACACTGGGAAACATCTAAGGCCCCCAGACCATTTCTAACGCCATACAACGAGAATATACCATTCTCTCCATATTTTACATAACAACTAGTGAGAGCTATAGGACGATAGTTGTTATGGATCCGAATGATCTTTCCCTGGTTTAGAATAGGAAAAACAACCGCCCCCTCCAAGAAGGCGGAATACCCTGAACACGCAAACAGATTAAACGGAGACAACACTTTTAAAACCCACAGCTGGCAAAATGCTGAATAGAATTGATAAGGATGTCATCTGTCCAGGAGCCGAGTTGTTGCTTTCAAAATGGCGTCCTTTAAACTCATCCATCTTAAAACGCAGTTGTAATCCTCAGAACTATCTGACTCGAAGGAACACGATTTTGACTGATCTTTTTGAAACGCTGGAAATTCCTTGCAATAAGATCACTGACAAATTTTGATGAATAGTAGTACTTTGCCAGTTAGCAACCTCTTTTATTCTAAATAAGCGATCCGTTTACTTGCAACATTTTAAAACTGATGCAGACCGACTTTCCCCTTAATCTTTACGGATTATTTCCAGACTTTCCTTTAATTGACCTAAAGGACAGATTTGAACAAAATGTTTTTCCAAGAGTCATTTTAGTTTTAAGAAAGTATATCGACACTTTAAAGCCCTCACGCCTGATGTTTAATTTGTTTCCCCACCATAGGAAAACCTAGCAAAAAATCTTTGAAGCATCTTTTCTCTTACCCTTCAAAAGTTTTGCACTCTTTATCATACCAAGTTGGGTTCTTAACATCGTATTGGTGTATCAGGAGACTTTATGGGAATAGCTTTCCTATAGCACTCTCTCTATCACTTTAGTGAACTGTAAAACAGGATCATCATAACTCTGCAACAGATTTATAGGCATCAAACTTAAAATCTGCTGCCTGAAAGACTCCAATCTGCAGAGCGAAGCTTTCCATTTTCCCGGTGGACTCCTGTATTTGCTTCGTAAAAGAAATAAAAACCGGAAAGTGCGATCACTTCCCGCTTAGGTCCGTAAAGAACCTGCAGTCAAGTCTCAAAAATAAGGAGGGTCCACAAATGGATCAAGTCCAAGTGAGTCAAAAACAAAGGAGAACAAAAGTACGGTGAGCCATGAATCAAAAGACAGAGATCCATGATCGGATATAAAAACTTCAAGAACTTTCCCTTGAGAATTTGTGCGGTTACTACCCCACTAGGTGGAGAATGACCATTCAAGTCACTGACCCAATAAAAGAATGGGCCTAGGGAGCTGAGAAATTAAACCCATCCAACTGACTCTTCAAATCACAGAAGATGAGATTAAATACAGACAACATATCGTAACAGCCTAGTTTAAACGAGATACGAGCTGCCACTGCCTCCATATCCGACTGAAGTGGAATATCTGTATAAGTACCGAATTATGAATATTAAAGAGAAACGCCTCTCGTGAAAAGTCTGCGAAGCTGCTTGAGTAAGGAGAAACCAGGAATCTCCGCTTCTTACTTGCAGTTAAAAGGTTTCCTGCAGAGCAATTACCGAAGATCTATACTCTGTCAATAATAGCTCAAGTCTCGACAATGCTTAAAACTCCCCTTATGTTCCACTGGAGTAATGTCACGTTAGTTGTTAAAAGATATGTATCATCCCTCTTTCTCCAAGAAACCTCACTGTCCCACCAAAGAACTAAAACGGTTTCTTCAGGACAAGATCAGAAAGCCGATGCTCCTGCTAAATTTCTAAGTTGTTTGCTCATGCTTGAATTGCTCTTACCGACTAAACCTGGCTGCGCCAAATACCTGGCTTAGAGATTTCCCTTAGGAGGTCTGGAGTCCGAAAAGGACGCTCCTCACTGCGTGCCCGTCCCGCAACTGCGGCCATAGGCCCTTGCGAGCGAGGGGACATCTTCCTCCGGTCCTCACTCCCTGACCTCAGATCCACTGCATCCTCACAACCGAAACACCTCCACCCTCACCAGTAGGGATCGAAGCCCGTTGTACACCTGCGTATGTAACACACCATTACATTTCTGAGACAAAACCTCCACCGATCGTTCAAGCACGTAAGCCGATCCAAAACTGATGACAACATTCTGTCAATTTCTTTTCTAGAGTAGTCATGAGCTGCTCCTAGATTATCGCCCGATGACCGGTTCGCAGAATCCATTACCACCTGTGCATAAGTTTCTGTCGAAGGAGTCCTGACCTCCACTAATCCATCTAGCTCCGAAAAGTAACATTTCTTCTCATCTTTACTTTTTGAATTTCGCATTCCTTTTTCCAGACTGGACAACTTTTTGGAATTTGCTGGATGAAAAACCCTTAACCATTGACGCAGGATACAGCATTTGTACAATCCCCATCATGTTTCCCTTCTGACCACAGTCACGGCAGATCTGAACCCCGACAGGCTCGACTGAATGCCAAAGCGTTGGCACTTGAAACATCCAAATGAGATGGAACAAAAGGTGAAAACTTTCACACGAACATAGCCACTTTGACAAACTCCGGGGGAGATGACATAGCAAAAGTCAAGAATAACGTGTTATTTTTCAATTACATTACTTCCTTTAAGATTTATGACTATGGACCTGTAACACACCCTGACTTTTCCATCTGTCTGAAATTTCTGAATCAGACAAGTCCAAGCTAGATCATACACATCTAATCACCCCTTCGAATAGTTTAAGAAAGGTGATGAATAGAAACTTCACTGTGAATCTGCCATAAGCTGAGATCCTCTCTCTTTCAACAACAATCGAGACGCCGCTTCTCTGTCGGCTCAATGACAAGTAAACACCTGATCTGAGTCTTTTTGATCATTTTGAAACCTGTGGAAGAAACTCCCTCAAACCATTTAGAAATGGCAAAGGAGAAATCCGAGATACTGGATTGATTGGGTCTTGGCTTCCACCAAAAGGAAGCTTGCCATTCGTTTTGTATACCTTTTTCTTTGCCACCCTCTTATTTCCTTCGACTAATCTGAAACTCTACTTTATGTCTTTGAATGACTAACTTTGATACCTCATAGGGCCGTAGGCCTCAATGACGCGGAATTGACAGTCACCCTAGGAGACTTGCCGTGCTAGGGAAAGGACAATGGATGGCCCTACGAAGGACATGTGGGATGAACTCAATAGGGCTCCATCTGCTGATATCGTCCCACAAAACCGGGGGAGACGGCTGCTGTTAGCACTCACTAACGCAGAGCCAGACATCTCTCGGCAGTGTCAGCACCTTAGATTGCGAGTGACTTAAGGGCGCACACCCGATAGGTCTCAGAAAAAGAAGCATTGAAAAGGAAGACTGGAAAATAGATGAAAGACAGACTGAAGAACGGGAAGGAAGAAACCAGACGACATAGAGGCTGCAGATGATGTGGGGAGACTTTATGGGTGAAAAGAGATAGCAAAAGACATGGTAGGCAGAACATTAGGAAAGACAAGAAAAAGGGGTGGGCACAGGTTGGTCTAGAAACACCCCGCCACGAAAAGGGCCGCCCATGGGGGCTCCAAAACGTATGTTAAACTTTGACTTGAATTTAGAAAATGGATGAGGTCAGTAACTGATCAGGAAGAGACATTCCAAAGAAAAGTGGTCGAACTAAACAAATGCTACTCTCACCGACATGTCCTTAAAAAGAGCTGCTAAGAATTTTCAAAGTTTTTTGAGAAGACTGAGGTTCGAAGAGACGAGAAGTTATATAGGTGGACAGAGACGAGCAGAACAGATACCGTGGCAGTGGTCCATAAAGTAACGATGGCAAAACAACTAAATTTGACAGCCAAATCATATTTGATGGAGCCAGGGTCACGTACAAAGGTGTAATATGCTCATTTCCTTTGGAAAAGCCAGCTGAACTGTTTTGCGCCCTTGTAATCGGCAACTGTCTGAAGAATCCTGCTAAACAGAGTACAGTAGTCTAGTGACATTACATGGGGTGATGAGTCTGATGTTGCCTGGTGGAAGGTAACGGATAGAAGCAATAGGCATTTCGGAACACGAGACAAACAAAATACTGAAATGAAAAAAAAAAGTTAAAACCTTTTGGTGGTAGCAAATCCATAGTGGAAACGCGTTTCAAGCATGCCGTTTCAAGTGAAAAGAAGGGCGTGTAACAGGAAGCCTATGGAGAATTGGTGAACATTCATTATGATTAAGTGGACAATAATCAGATCCTGTTCAGGATTAACACAGACACACACTGTTAAAGACCCAACACCACCCCCCCCCCTTTTTTTTTACCCCCCCCCCACAACCACCCACCACAACCCCCACCCTGACCAACCACCAAAAGGAGGGGATAATGGAAATTTCACTATTTAGCACTGAAAAAACGAAACAGAGCTAAAGAAGGAGGACAGAGAGATAAGGCAGAAGGGCCCGGCTAGCTAGAGTCAGTGACCTGATTTAACCCATCTGGTGGTGCCCAAGGGCTGATGACAAGGTTCTCCATGTGCTTTCTGACACACGGTCTCTGGGTCTGCCACATGCGCTTTTCGCTGACTAGCTGTGATAGGACCAACAAAATGTTGGCCGACGGTTGTGAGCCACTCATCGACTCAGGTCTGAAAGCGTTAATAGTTATTAGTTTAGGGTCCAGCGGATACTAGGAGCAAATCAGGACCTCAGCTATCATATCTAGTCTTTGAAAAATACCCACACATATTCAACACATCACTTAAAATTAGGGACCAAAGGCGAATATCTTTCAACTCCTTCAACACCTGTTAATTAATAAAACCCTATATTTTATAGTTATTAGTAGTTAGTTAGTGTTTATAAGCGAATACAGGAGCCAAATCAGGACCTCATGCTATCATATCTGAGTCTCGTTGATACAAATACCCAATATTAAACATCACTAAAATTATGAGGACAAAAGCACAATGTAACTTTCAACTCCTTCGACACCTGTATACCATAATAAAACCCTTATTTAATAAAAAAAGTTTACCTCTTACAAAAAAGAAAAAATAAATCCCTGAAATCTCACGAAAAAGAACCGATAAATCTCTGTGGAAAACTTCTCTCTGATACACATCAATCAGCACATATCTGTCAAAAAAATGATTAACAACTGAACAAGCTGCACACCAACCACACCATGGGGTCTTCCCCTTCTGATATCCAACTGTGCGTTATATAGCTGTGCCCAATATGTAACCGTGACAAAATCGATTCCTCTTTACGGTTACGTACCAACCGATGGGAAAAGGATTGGTTAAATCTGGGCAATTTTAAACAATTGTATTATGAAATTGATTACACCATTCACTCTGCCACAGTACACGACAATACAAACTGATTTATGAACGTAAATCAGAGTGAGGAACAAAACTGCATAGGCCTCCTGAAAGACTAGCACCGAGAGCTTATGTTTGCTGCTTTGTTCCACCCACTGAGTTACCATAGATTCCCATGTGAACTTGGGACCCACAAGAAAACGATATGCTTTCCCGAAGAGACAAAGCTGAGTAAGAAGATCATGAATACCGCTAATACAGGATTGTGATACTTCTCTTGTCGTCAAAGAGCCGACATGCCGACAATGAATCCGATAAAATAAGATATCATCTGATCTGAATCTGGACACCGCACTGAGGGCCGAGATTTAAAGCCTTCAGTTCATCAGTGTAAACAGATTACCAATCCCGCAATCTTAACAAAGTAGCCTCCTGAAAACGTTATCACCCACAATGGCAGCTGCAGCCTCCCCTCACCTTTCTTAGAACAATCAGTAAAATCTTGATAAAATCTTTATAAAGTTCACCATTGCCCAAGATAAAGCTGTTTATATCAACACTCGGGCGGTGACCCTCCTTTCGAAATTGAGTTAAATATCAATAACACTGATTTGGCGTACTTCCAAGGAGGTACAAACAGTCCTGTAATGGACCATCATCGACAGCACAAGTCAATGCCAGCCTGCCCCGAAATGGGGCAAAAATACGAATACCCAGTGGAGGAATCTCATTTGCTTTAAATTCATATTTAGCTCTATAAGGCGGGTTCCATGACAATATCATAGCAGGTTTTTCTGATTAGCCCACAATTTCAGTAGAATTCATGGAAAGACGCAACCTCCTTAGCTCCAGAGGGTTCACACCCGAATCAGCATACAACTTTCCTTTTGGAGCATGTGCGAAGTGCTCCCAGAGCAATCCGCAGTCCTTTGATGATGGATTGGATCAAGACTTTGAGGAAGACTTTCGTGCAGAACCATATACCACAAACACCCTACTCTAGCTTTGGTCTCACCAAAGCTCGATACAATCGCAACAAAGTTCGGCTTGTCTGCACCCCAATCAGTGTGACTAATAACCTTCAAAACATTCAAACCTGACTGCAAGAATGTTTAAATGTACTTAAATGTGAGGCTAAAAAAAGAAAGCTTATTATCAAAAATAACCCCCAAATATTCACTTGTTTGAACTTTAATTACCTGAACCATTGCGACTGATAGCTGTTCTAAGACCTGAATCTTTTCCTATGGAAAAGAATAACACACTGTCTTAGTAAGCTGAAAACTAAATCCATTTTCAAGTAACCCACCACTGGGTCTGAACACGATTAACACACAATTGAAGTTGACGCTCAGCTGCAGCAAAGTTTTCCCCTTAGGCAGTGATGGAGAAGTCATCAACAATAATGACTTATCGATCCAGACTTAACTGACTGGAACGATGTTATTAATCTTCAGATTGAACAGAAGTGGAGAACGATGCTACCTGAGGACACCCATCTCCTGCTCAAAAGGAAATCTGAAAAGGGTCGAATGAAGTCTTACACTAAAGGCCTTGTTAGACAAAAAATTAGCAATAATCATTGGTAAATTACTCTTTGAAATCAAGTGCCTTCAAGTCCTGAAGAATTCCATGCCTCCATGTTGTGTCATAAGCTTTTTCTAAATCAAAAAGAATAGAAACTACATGTTCCCATTGATCAAAGCATTCCTGATAAAAGACTCAACCTAACCAATGATCGTAGTACTGCGGTGTTCCGAATCCACACTGGGAAACATCAAGGCCCCCAGGACATTCTAACGTGCATAGCAAAACAATCGAGATATACATTCTCTCCATAGTTTTACATAAGGCAACAAGTGAGAGCTATAGGACGATAGTTTGTTAGGATCCGATGATCTTTCCCTGGTTTAGGAATAGGGATAACAACCGCCTCTGTCCAAGAAGGAGAAAATACCCTGAACACCGAAACATGCTAAAACAGAGACACACTTTAAACCCTCAGCTGGCAAATGTTGAATAAATTGATAATGAAGTCATCTGGTCCAGGAACTGATTTGTTGCTTTCAAAATGGCGTCCTTTAACTCATCCATGCTGAAAACGCAGTTGCAAATCCTCAGAACAATCTGGCTCGAAGGAACCAGATTTGACTCTGATCTTTTGATACGCTGGAATTCCATGCAATAATGATCAGCTGAGACGAATTTTGATGAGCTAGTATCAGCTAGCAAGTTAGTCAACCTCCTTTTATCAGTAATAATCGATCCATTTACTTGCAAACATTTTAAAACTGAAGCAGCCGCTTTCCCTAAACTTACGGATTATTGTCCAAACCTTTCTTGAATGACCTAACGGACAGATTTGAACAAAAAGTTTTTCCCAAGATTCTTTCTTCTTAGTTTAAAAAGTATAACCGACACTTAGCCCTACACGCCCTGATGATTAAAAAACTTTGTTCCCACCATAGGAAACATTTAGTCAAAAATCTTGAGCACCTTTTCTCTTACCCTTCAAAATTTTGCCACTCTAATCATACCATGGGTCTTAACATCATTTGGTTTTATCATGAACTTGGTAATAGCTTCCTTAGAACTCTCTACTATCACTTTAGTGAACTGTAAAACAGGATCATCAAACTCTGCAACAGATTCAAAGGCAGTCTACTTAAAATTTGTTGCTGATAAAGACTCCAATCTGCAGAGCGAAGCTTCCAAGTTTCCCGGGGGTACTCCTGCATTTGCTTCGTAAAAGAAATAAAAACCGGAAAATGATTCACGCCCCGGCTTAGGTCCGTATGAAACCTGCCTTCCAATCCAAAAATCAGGACGGGTCACAAATGACAAGTCAAGTGAGTCAAAGAACCAGAAGGAGAACAAAAGTCGGTGGAGCCATAGAATTAAAAGACAGAGATCATGATCCCGAAATAAAAACATCAAGAACATTCCCTTGAGATTTGTCGGTTTACTTTCCCCACTGTGGAGAATGACCATGTCAAGTCACCCAATAAAAAGAAAGGGCTAGGGAGCTGAGAAATTAAACCCTCCAACTGACTCATCGAAATCACAGAAGATGAGATAAATACAGACAACAATATCGTAACAACCTTGTTTAAACGAGATTACGAGCTGCCACTGCTTCCATATCCGTCTGAATGGAATTCTGTATTATACCGAATTATGAATGTAAAGAGAAACCCTCTCCGTGAAAAGTCCGCAGAAGCTGGCTTTGAGTAAACAGGAAAACCAGGAATCTCATCTTCTACTTGCAGTTAAAAGGGTTTCCTGAAGGATCAATTACCGAAGATCATACTCTGTCAAATAAAAAGCTCAATGTCTCGACAATTGCTTTAACTCCCCTTAATGTCCACTGGAGTAATGTCCATGTTAATTGTTAAAAGAATATCTATCATCCCTCTTCTCCAGAAACTTATCATTGTCCACCAAAACAAAACGAATCTTCAAGACAAGATCAGAAGCGATGCACCTGAAAATTTCTCAGTTGCTTGTTACCAGGTTAGGAATTTGCTCTTACTGGACTGAAACCTGCTGCGCACCAAATACCGTGACTTCGAGATTTTTTCCCCCACGGAGGGATTGGAGTCCCGAAAAGGACGCTCCCTCACTGCGTGCCTGTCTCGTACTGCTGTTATTGGTCTGTGACGAGGGGAAGGCGTCTCTTTCTCCGATCATCCCCCCTGACGCTCTGATCCACAGCACTTTGAACAACTGAAACTCTTCTTCCCTCACCACAGGGACTGAAAGCCTGTTGTACATTGCTGGACGGAACACTGTTGTATTTCTAGACAAAACCACACCTATTTTCCAGTATGGTGAGCCGATCCAAAACCGATGCCAAACAATTCTGTCCAATTTCTTCTCTACGCAGTGAATGGAGCTGCTCCCAGATATCAACCTGATGAACTGGATCGTAAGAATCGTTAAACCACCTTCTGTGCATAAGTAGCACCCGAAGATCCTGCCTCCACAAACCATCAAGCCTCAGGAAAGGAAACTTTTCCCCTCTCAATCTTTACTACTTTCTGAATCTCGCATTCCCTTTTTCCACACTGGACAACTTTTTGAAATTTGCTGAAATGATCACCCTTACTGTTGTACACAGTATTCAGCATCTGTACAAGACCCATCATGCTTCTTCTGAACACAATCACGACAGATCTCCTGACCCCGACAAAGCTCGACTGAATGCCAAAAGCGTTTTGACACTTGAAACACCGCAAAGGAGATGGTACAAAAGCTTAACTTTCCATCACAACGGACATAACCCACTTTGGATAAACTCTAGGGAGATGGCATAGCGAAAGTCAAGAATAGCGTGTTAGTTTCAATCAAGTCTTTCCTTTAGATATTTCACTCTATGGGACTCTGAGAACACCCTGACTTTCCATCGTCTGTCCGTATTTCTGTTTCAGCAACTCCAGCCTAGTCACACATCTAATACCCCTTTTCCGATAGTTGAGATATGGGTGAGATAGAAACCTTAATGTGATCTGCATATTTGAGAACCATCTCTTTTCAGCAGCAATCGTGACGCGCCGTTTCCGTAGCACAGTTAACAAGGTAACTAACCATATCTTAGTCGTTTTAAGCATTTTGAATCCTGTGATGAAACTCCCTCAAAGAAACCACTTACAATTGCGAATGGAGAAATCCTAGCAATGGATTCTTTTGGACTCTGCTTCCCACTATAATGAAGCTACCTTGGCCATTGTGTATTTGGATAGCCCTTTCTCTTTGCACTTCTCGTTACTCTCATCTGAATCTGAATCTCTTTCTCCTGTCGTTTTGGGAATGACTGATTGCTCATAGGGCGTAGGCTTTCAAGGTGCAGAAATTTGACAGTCAACCCTTAGGAGAGCTGCCGTGCAAGGAAAGGACAAAGGATGGCCTACGAAGACATGTGAGGATGCCTCTAGGGCGTCCATCTGCCTGATACGTCCCACAAAACAGACATGACTGCTGTAGCGACTCACTAACGCAGAGCCATAACATCTCTCGCCAGTGTCAGCACCTTAGATGTAGTGACTTAGGGCCACCACTTCCGAAGTCTCAGAAAAGAAAGCATTGAAAGGAAGACTGGAAAAATAGATGAAAGAACAGACTGAAGAACCGGGAAGGAAGAAACAAGACGACATAGAGGCGCAGATGATGTGGGGAGACTTTATGGGTGAAAAGAGATAGCAAAGACATGGTAGGCAGAACATTAGGAAAGACAAGAAAAAGGGGGGGGCACAGGTTGGACTAGAAACACCGCCACGAAAAGGGCCCGGCCCATGGGGCATACAAATGCGTGCGCGCAAACACACACAGAAAGAAACAGGACAGAGAGAGAGAGACAGAGACAGAGAGAGAGAGAGACAGAGAGAGAGACAAAGGGCTCCACAGGGACACAGTCATATGTACACACACACCAAAACACAAGCTAATTTTCAAGAAACGTATGCAAACACCCCCACAAAAATATAAAAGTAATGTTTTATGTACTCTTACAATATGGTATGTTGCTGTAATATTTGCAACAGCGTACCAAGGGTAGGCCATTGCAAAGATTGGACAGCAGCATGACGCTTAAATTTCTATAAAGTACAAAACTGTACCTGGCAGTAATGAGTCACGAAATAATACACAATGCCAGTGATAGTATTTAAAATCATACACATTCCCCCAAGATTGGTTTGGTTTTCACAACATTTCGTCACATGAAATACAACACTGGGTACTGCAAATTTAAAACAAAAGGTCAAACAAAAACCCCAAACACAAATCAGTTTGCTTGTAAATATTCATCAGCTGTTGTCCTTTTGCCCTCCCTAAAATGTAAAAAAAAGCAAACTGCACACCTCATCCGGCCTCCACACACCTCCGACACGCACCACCATTCTGTCCCATTTCTCCATCATCGCCTTTTCCATGAGGGAAGAAAAGATGAAAAAGCGTTTAAGACAGCTGGTGGACCCGAAAGGCAGAAAAACAATGGACGGTAGTAAGGAAAAAAATGTAAAATAGAATTAAAGGAACACGTAAAGGGGGAGTCGCAGCGAAGCACATTAAAATGAAATTACCAGTGCAAAGTTTTTCAGACGGTGTAGAAGAGTGAAAGACCCCACCTCTACCACCCCCTACGCACGCTTGCGCAGGGACACACACACACACGCCCCGCCACACAATCCACACACACACACACATTCCCATGACATGTCCACATGCGTACAGTCATTTTTTTACATATACAAAACCAAAACAAAACAATTTCTAAGAAACACATAGGCAAACACTCCGACACAAACATTAACATGTTGCTTATGTATCTTCACGGTATGGCATGTTTCTGTAATATTTACAGCTTTCCAAAGGTAGGCCATTGCAAGATTGGACAGCAGCAGACGTTACATTCTGTAAAGTCAACACTGTATCTG
>CM031614.1:74848873-74863080 GCA_018398815.1 Conus ventricosus
CTTATTCAGGGATTCACTAAACCCTATAACAAACACAACCAGACGGAATAATCCCCATGAAAGGAAGACAAGGCCCCATGACAGGATATTGGTCCCTATGAAAGAATGGACCTAAACCCTATGACAGGATATTAATCCCTATGAAAGGAGACACAAGGCCCCATGACAGGATACGGGTTCCCTATGAAAGAATAGACACTAAACCCTATGAAAAGGGGCCCATATTCCCGATGAAGCGATAAACACTAAACCCTATGACATGACATTAATCCCTATGAAGGAATAGACACAAAACCCTATGACAGGACATTAATCCCATAAGGGATAGACACTAAACCCTATGACAGGACTTTAATCCCATGAAGGAATAGACACAAAACCCCTATGACAGGACATTAATCCCTTTGAAGGGGAAAAACACTAACCATTTGAAAGGACAATCGCTATAAAGGGGATAGGACACTAAACCCTTTTCAGGATTTTAACCCCAATTTAGGAATACCACAAAACCCTATGACAGGACTTTAGATAAGATAATGTTGCTTATAAGCCCAGCCGACAGCAAAGGGCCACATCAGGGCCGCCCATTACGTTAAAATCAACTCATCAGTCTTTAAAAAAAAAAAAAAAAACCCTTTCACACAACTCTTTAAATGACATCGTCTAAAAACGCACCAGAAACTTCTTTAAAATCTCTCAAAACCTCGAGGATCACGTCAGGCGGGACCATCCCTGAACGGGATCTTCATGACTTCCGCTGTAAAATTTTTGTGTCTCACATCGTGCAAGCCCCAACACTCTAAAAGAACATTTTTTCATTGTGAGTGCGCATGACAGGAATGCACCACGGGCTTCTTCACTCTTTAAAAGGTAAGCATGGGTAAAAATACGAATGGCCGGTGTGCAGCCCGGGACAGAAACCGTTTCCTCTTTGCGACCACCCGACGTAGATGGGAGGAAGTCCTTAAGGTTTTTGGGCGGATCTGGAAGAGTTTGTTACTCGTCTGGGTGTTTTCCCAAACCTCCTCCAAAGGTCTCTCACATAATCGTTAATTTTGGGTTTCAAAATCTGAGCAGGGGATATAAATGTTGGACAGTTTTTCTCTTGTGGCGTTTTTTTGGCAAACGATCAACCATTTCGTTCCCGCCGATGCCAACATGACCAGCAACCCAAGCAAGAGTAATATTGTAACCGTCCGCTTTCAACTTTTATAAAGTTCAAAGAAATGTAAAAGTTCTGATGCTGAAGGTTGCGGCCAGCTATGGCCTCCAAAGCTGACAGCGAATCCGACAGAACCAGAAAGTCGCTCTTTGAAGATTGTGATATTATCTTCAAAGCCAGAACCAGAGCAGTAAGTTCGGCGGAATAGACAGAAGCATCTGAATGTATGTGTTCCAACAGTATCTGAGAAGGAGCCCCAGGCAGTAGGCTGCACAGGCCACTCCATCTTCAGACTTGGAACCGTCAGTTAAAACTTTTTGATAGGATGGGAATTTCGAACAGAGGTCAGCATACAATGCCTTGTACGCCAGAGAGCTGGTAGACTCTTTGCGAAAAGCTGCAAGATCGAAACGAATCTCTGGTGTGAAAAAGGTCCACGAGGTTGATCCGGAAACTTGAAAAATCTGACACAACTCCTAGGTCTAGACCTGCATTCCGCACGCGAGGCCGCATACGAAGACCAAACGGCGGAATACATTTCGGGTTGTTTTCAAACTTACTTTGGAACGGAGGGTCAAAGACAGTCATAGGCAGGGTTTTCTGGTTCCGAGAACAGTCTGATATAATACAGTTTCAGCCTGCGGTTGGACAGTGAAGGTTTATCCACCTCTTGCGTACAGCTGTACACAGGGGTGGTGCGGAACGCTCCAAGACAGACGAAGCCCTTGATGTGGATAGGGTCCAAGAGTTTGAGGTAAGACGATCTTGCAGAGCCGTACACAGCACAACCGTAGTCCAGTTTGGAACGGACCAAGGCTCTGTACAGGTGCAGCAAAGTTTTCTTGTCAGCGCCCCAGTCGGTGTGCGCTACGACCCGCAGAATATTCAGCGCTTTCTGGCAAGCAGTTTTGAGGTTTTTAATATGGCTGAGAAAGTTAAGTTTCTGGTCAAAAATAACTCGTAAAATTTGGCCTCTTTAACAGCTGGAATGGGAGATTTCCCGACTTGAATTTCAGGATCTGGAAAAAACTGAACGGAAATTATGGAAGTGAATACACTGTTTTTGTAGCAGAAAAGGTGAAACCGTTTTCATCCGCCCACTGATGGATTTTATCCACGCAAAGCTGGAGCCTGCGCTGGACACTCGGGTACAGGCTTCCAGTTGCTAGACAGCGAAATCATCCACAAACAATGAGCAGTCTGAACCCTGCTGAACTGATGAACAATGTTGATCTTAATGCTAAAGAGGGCAGGAGACAGTATGCTCCCCTGTGGAACACCCAACTCCTGCTCGTGGACATCAGAGAGAGTGGTGCCAACCCGGACCTGAAACTGTCGTTCTGCCAAAAATTTGAATGAAAAGCGGAAGATGACCTCGAAAACCCAGATCATGGAGATCATGAAGTATCCCCGACTTCCAGGTGTATCGTAGGCCTTCTCCAAGTCAAAGAAAATTGCCACTGCATGCTGTCTGTTCAAAAAGGCGTTCCGAAGTGTAGATTCCAGACGAAATCAAATGGTCAACTGTAGTCTGATGTTTGCGGAAACCACTGTTCTTTCGCCAAAAGCCATCGGTTTCCAGTTTCCACATGAGCCTAGCATTGACCATTTCTCCATCAATTTACAGACACAGCTGGTCAAAGCTATGGGACGGTAGTTCGATGGATTAGAAAGATCTTTTCCGGGTTTGGGGATGGGAATAATGAGGCTTTTCGCCAAGAGGGTGGAAAGAACCTGTAGTCCACACATGGTTGTATACCTGTAGTATGTTCAGACCTTGCGGAAGATGTTTCAACAGTTGATAATGGATTTCATCTATACCTGGAGAGGAATCGCTGCAAGAGAGTAAGGCAGATTTCAGTTCGTTTAAACGTGAAAGGAAGATTCTAGTCTTCCATGTTGTCCGACGAAAAGTTGCAGGGTGATTTTTCTTTAAGGGCTTTGTTTTTGACAAAAGTGGCTGATTTGTTAGAAGAGGGGAATTCTTTTCAATGGTTGAAGCCAGCAGATTAGCAACTGCTTTTTTCCGTTATTAAAGAGTCCGAAAACTTGAGATGTTCACTGTGGGACAGGTGTTCTATCCCTTTGATTTTCTTAATGATGTTCCACACTTTTTTCTTGGAAGTTTTCGATGTCAGCCTGGAGCAGAAGCTTCTCCAGGACCGACGTTTACCGATTTTAAAAGTGTCTCGATTTAGCACGGAGTTTCTGATGGCTCGAGCGTTGGACCCTTAGGTCGTTGGTATACCGACGCTGAGCCCGTTTTCGAACTTTGGAAATTTGTTGGCAGTCTGAATCGAACCAGGGTGTTTTTGGCATTTGAAGTTTATCGGAAGACACTGGAATACAGGCTTTAGCACATTTGATCACAGTGTCAGTCAGAGATTCTGCTGGGTCCGGACTCTGAAAAAAATCAGTGTCCTGGAATCCTTAGAAATAGTGGCTGCAAATAGATCCCAGTTTGCTTTCTTATAATTTAGATGTTTGAAGACAGAGACGTGTTCAGTTATTACGGGTTGTAGAAGGACAGGGAAATGGTCACTTCCGTGCAGATCGTCATGGACAGACCACTCATAGTCCGGACCTGCGAGGGTCATCAAATCGACAAATCTAAACACGAAAGTGAACCTGTGAAGAAGTGAGGCAAGTTGCAGATCCGTCGTTCAGACAACACAAATCCAAATCCGAAAGGACATCCTCAATTAGCAGACCTCTGGATGACGTACTGATACTACCCCAAAGAGGATTGACCGTTAAAGTCACCCAACAGCAAAAAAGGTCGAGGAAGTTCTATCAGACTGATAAGGTCCTGACGACAAACCGGACAGAAAGTGGAAGATAAAGGGAACAGATTGTCAGTCTTGTGGAGAGTGACTCTCGCAGCTACAGCCTGAAGGGAGGTAGACAGAGCGACAGGACTATACAGCAAAGTTTTGTGTATAGAAGGCAACACCGCCCGACAGTCCCAACGTGGATGGTTGTGCAGGTTTTTGAAAGAATATTAAAGCCAGAAAGAGTGAAGTCTTCTGGCTTTGAATTTGAGTTTCCTGAAGAGCCACGACGGAAGGTTTTATAGATTGACACAGAGGCTGCAGCTCCTCGAAGTTGAATTTAGTCCACGATATTCCAATGGAATACTGTACTATCCATGGTGCAGAGGCGAAAAGGAGAGAGATCAGGTCATCTCATCAACGTCCTGCTTCTAAAGTGTAAATTTATTTGAGAGTTGTACCGGACTGTTTGCATCTTCAGACCTGCTGGCAGACTTGCCAACAGGTGAAGGTCTGGATTTGGGAGACGGTGGAGTTTCTTCCTCATCTCCACACTGGATTGAACTCCCTTGCCCGCACGGGCACTGAACAGAGAGTTCGAGTGGGAGTGCTGGTTTTTTAATCTGCCCAGCAGCAGATGTTGTAGACTGCTGGGCAGTCTGAGGGGTGGCGGAGTTTTTGCCTCCACCAGGGGCATTCACTTTGGTTGGGAGGTGGTGGACCCGCTTCCAGAGTTTACAATTCTTCCTTGCAATGTCTTAGAAAACATGAATTCAGTCTGGCAGCAGACTGACCGAGTAGGAACTGTGGGACTGTCTTTACGGCCGAAGCATATGAAGAAGCTGTTGGCGTCTGACTGCCAACCTGTTTCCGGGCTTCAAAAAACGAGATCTTTTCGGTTTTGATGCGTTGTATAGTGGATTCCTGAATCCAAAGAGGACAGTTTCTTGAAGAGGAGGATGGTCGCCACCGCAGTTAGCACAATGTGCCGGGTCTTTACACGGCCCATCATGGGTTGCCTTGCAGCAAACACCGCACACCTCCTGCCCAGAACAGCGGTCTTTGACATGGCCAAACCTCTGGCATCTGAAGCACCTCAACGGGGACGGAACATACAACTGGACTCGAACGTTCAAGTAACCGACTTGATGACCGGAGGCAGCACAGGGTTGCAGAATGTCAAAAGAGGGTAGTTGGCGGCCACTCTATCTGCACCTTTTTTTACCGTCACCCTGTGCACCTCCGTCACACCCTGGGACGCCAGTTCCGTCTTGATCTCTGCCTCCGAGACACCTGTTAAATCTCTGCATCGAATCACTCCTTTCGACGAGTTCAACTGTTTATGGGGAGTCACCCTGATCCTGTCCACGAGCTTTGTTGCCCTCAGCACTGTTCGGATTGTTTTTTTTTTATCTGCATTGAATCAAAATGAGCTATTCCGCAACCTTTTGATGGACTGAGGGTCACCTGCTAAACCTTGAAAGCCTTCTGTATGGCGAAAGGACTCAGAGCTGAAATGGGTTTTCCTGCTCCGTCCCTTCCATCACGAGCCATGAAGCCCAGAAACCTGTCTTACCTCTGAATCACTGTCAGAATGGAAATCCCATGAAATAGGGATGCTGCCTTCCTCTTCTTTTTTTGGGGGGGATGTTTTTAGAAAAAGCCATATTTATTTTATTATGTTTCATCTCTCCCTTACCCACCCACCTTGGAGTCCAACTAAGGGGCCAGGGCACCAATGTCTTGACCCCTTCCAGGCTTCAGGAGAGACATACGACAAACAGAAACCACAAACCCTAACCCCCCTGATCAGCTCAACTCCCGGGAACAGAGAGCTGAGCACTGCAGGGGTTCACTTGGCCAGCAGGGAACTGCCCGTCTTGACCCAGCCCCAAGAAGGGGAGCCGATTAGTACACCCGGGCCAAAGTGTACTCCCTGTCTAGGAGAGGTCCGAGCCAAAGTGATGTTGAGAGCACCGGCCTCCTCAAGCACTGGCCCTCTCAATCACCAGGATCTCATCCCCCTCCGACACAGGTCGCACCGCACGGCAAACGCGGCGGATCTTAAGACCACAGAGAGAAAAGGAGTGTGGAAAAGACTTGAAGGGGAGACGAATATAGAAAAGGGCCAAATAAGAGAGGCAGAAAACAAAAAAGAGAAAAGGCGGGTTACTCTTAGTCAGGATCCTCACCCTTAGCCTATCTAACATGGGAAGCCCTACCAGGGCATCAACTTACCACGTTACGCTTAGGCCAGGCAGCATCTCGACTTCACAGGCCTAGAAGCAGTTGGAAAAAACCAGCCTATCTCCAAGTATTGATGCCCCCGCCAGCAAAGCCTAAGGGATCACTGGACCGAGCAAGCCCTCCGACCACGACAAGGTTGCAAATCCCCGGAGGGATGACAGGACTTTAATCCCATGAAGGAATAGACACTAAACCCTATGACAGGACATTAATCCCTATGAAGGGGTAAACACTAAACCATATGAAAGGACAATTGCTATGAAGGGATAGACACTAAACCCTATGACAGGACTTTAATCCCATGAAGGAATACACACTAAACCCTATGAAAGGACATTAATCCCTATGAAGGGTAAACACTAAACCCTATGAAAGGACATTCCCTATGATGGGATAGACACTAAACCCTATGACAGGACATTAATCCCTATGAAGGATAGACACTAAACCCGATGACAAGACATTGATCGCTGTGAAGGGATATACACTAAACCCAATGACAGGACATTAATCGCTGTGAAAGGACCCACATGTTGACTGATCACCATGCCATCGCTTTCTGTGGAAGAAGCGATACTCACATCAGGAGGTACCAGGTGCGCACAAGGAAATCTTTCAGGAACAGGAATCAAAGACCCCCCCCCCCCCCCCCCCCCCTGCAGCTCAGCCCCAAACGATCTGAAGACATGCGTCCATGTTTCAGATCTCCGGGTCATCAGACCTGCTACATCGCCGAAGTCATCATCTGATACCCTCCTGAGCCATCCCCTCCGGTACCACCCGTTCTGCACCCTTCAACAGAAACCTGGCACGGGAAACCAGAGCTGTCATGTGGGTCATAGGAAAGGACGTCCAATCCTGGGAAAGAACAAGACTCAAATCCCTGGAAAAGACACTAAGCCATGGAAAGAAGCCAGCCAAAAACTGAAGGAGAGGATAGACAAACATGGAGTGAGACAGTTAACTCTGGGAAAGAACACGACATTAACACCCAGAAAAGACGCGAAAGCCTCAAGATACAAGACTTCAGCAAATAAAAGTCCAATCTTTGTGGATGGAGAAAACGCTAAACCCTGGGTGGGGGGGGGGGGGGGGGGGCGCCTGAACTCTATGCATGAAGACGCTAAACCCTGGGAAGAAAAACGCTAAACTCTGCGAATAAAGACGCTGAACCCTGGGGAAGAAAACGCCAAATTCTGCGAATGAATAAGACATTAAACTCTGGGAAGAAAACGCTAAACTCTGCGAATGAAGACGTTAAACTCTGGGAAGAAAACGCTAAACTCCGCGAATGAAGACGCTAAACCCTGGAAGAAAACGCTAAACTCCGCGAATGAAGAAGACGCTAAACCCTGGGAAGAAAACGCTAAACTCCGCAAATGAAGACGCTAAAACCCTGGGAAGAAAACGCTAAACTCAGCAAATGAAGACGCTAAACCCCAAGACAGAAGAAAGCCCTCAGTCTCGGAAAGAAGACGAACCTCGGAAGATAAACGTCAATAAATGAAGGAAGAAACACTCGGAAAGAAAGAACACCCTAGAAACCTGTAAAGGAAAGGTGCCAATCCCTATCAAAGTGCATCGAAACCTTTGAAAGAAGGGACACAATCCAAGAAAGGGGCATTAGTAAACCCAAAGCGCATCAAAACCTTTGAAAGAAGGGACACAATCCATGAAAGGGGCATTAGTAAACTATCAAAGCGCATCAAAACCTTTGAAAGGGAAACAATCCATGGAAGGGGCATTAGTAAACTATCAAAGCGCATCAAAACCTTTGAAAGAAGGGACACAATCCATGGAAGGGCATTAGTAAACCTCTATCAAAGGACACTGAACCATGTAAAAGAAAACGTTTAACCCATCGCAAAAAACACTGCAACTTAGAAGACGATGCAGAAGAGACGGAGAGAGCGATCGAGAGAGAGAGAGAGAGAGAGAGAGAGAGAGAGAGAGAGAGTGAGAGAGAGAGAGAGCGATCGAGAGAGCAAGAGAGAGAGCGAGAGCGAGCGAGAGAGAAAGAGAGAAAGAGAGAGAGGCGAGGCAGACAGACGAAAAATACTCTCCGTATATTCAATTGCATTCTCCGAGTTCACGTGACCTGGCCTCCGTTTTCTGTGACCGTTGATGATGCCATAGTTTTATTGGCCCTGTTGATGCACACAAAAAATAAGAGAGAGAGAGAGAGAGAGAGAGAGAGAGAGAGAGAGAGACAGAGAGAGAGAGTGAGTGAAAGAAAAACCTTTCTGTACAAGCAAATCCGATCAACTCGCTATACTTGAACAAATTAGTTCAACATTAAGTTAACCGTTTTTCTGCCATCAAACAATATGATTTACATGTATTGTGATAAATTGCATATTGGCCAACTTATGCCATCCGCAACGTTGAAGAAAAAATCTTCCACCTCGCTCTCTACTGCTAACACTTTAAATTACTGTCGAAATATTTGTTACGTTGCATTTTCAGTGCAGAAAATTGATAAGGTCTGCGGTAAGTAATGTAACAGGGATGTTTTCCATCACTCGCAACTACCCGACATTCTTGCGTGTTCTTTCTACTCGTGGGCACACCTCGCCGCCCCCGCACCGACTCCAG
Source organism: Conus ventricosus (assembly GCA_018398815.1). Taxonomy (NCBI): domain Eukaryota; kingdom Metazoa; phylum Mollusca; class Gastropoda; order Neogastropoda; family Conidae; genus Conus; species Conus ventricosus. The sequence continues at coordinate 74,857,649 of CM031614.1, forward strand.
TCTGTTCCTGACCGTCATTAACGTGGTCATTTGTTCGGTGTAGATTTCCAACACACACATAGAAGGCTGCCATGATAGTCAACTATGGTCCATTAAAACAAAGCACTGTAAACCGAAGTGAAAAATTCAAGATTACAAGTCCATGAATTAAGAAAGGAAAATCACTGTTTTGCATTGTTCAAACACTGCAGACAGCATGTACACGGAGAGGACAAGAACCAATACAAGAAATGCATATTAAGTAAATGGGTGGTGCAAAGGGGGGCAAAAAGAATAGTTAAGACTTAAACTGAAGCGCGCGCACACACACAAACACACACACACCTTTAAGTGAGCCTTTACAACAGCAGTACACTAACTGGGATGGAGGGTAGGGGGGGACAATTAAAGCTTGGTAGTGGTCTACAGATTAGTGGTTTAAATGGCCGAGGCGGATAGTTCTTTAGCCGGTTTGTTTGCACTTCACATCGCGGTACCTTCTGCTAGAATGCCAAAGCTGGAACAGACGGTTGGTTGGGCGTGTGTTAAAGGCTAGGACAGATCTAGCTTTCCGTCTTGTGCGCATATTAAATAGAGTCTACCCAAAGGTATTAGCTCATCATCTTCGATTTATTTTTTTTGAAGCGGCCTGCAACTGCCCATAATCTTTCAAATGATGAAAAAACGAGCATGAAACCGACTGTCATGTCTGCAGTGTGAACTGTTGGGTGCCGCTTTGTGTCAAAGTGACGCTAAACCCCGTCACGTTTTTCGAAATCATGCAGTATCACTGCTCTCACGGCGTCCAGATGGCCATATTGGAACCGACTAGTCTTTGTTAACGAGTTACCCCTCGATCTTCATGTCCAAGAACTGAGATCGTCATGTCGGCCAATCACTGAACGCGACCGTTTAGGGTGCAAATACTGGCTATACGCTATTTTATAAGGTTTCCATTCAAGTTCCTAGGATTTTTCTCTTTACACCGTAAGTTAAATTTTGACAAATGGAATTAAAACAAGCCAGCACAGACTTCGCAGTTTAAACGCGAGTTTTTTTTTCATCTTTCCCCCGAAGCTCTGGCACCCGCAATTCACTTGAATGGAGTCAACACGGACAGTAGGGGCTGAGCGGGAATTAACGTCAATCCATCGACTTTCGCTTCTCGATGTTTTGGGATTCATTACACATACATACAAAGAGTCAGGCAGACAGAGTAGACGGCGTGTGTGGACATTATGCGTATCTCATGTATCCCTTCACCTTTACATACTGCCCCAAGGAGTTGCCATCCAAGCTGCCTGTTGCGGACACGCCCTTGTGGGCGGCCAAATTAAATCATGTAGTTTTCATCCCTGCCGACCACAAAATCCATATCAGGACTGGCACACTATGGGGAAAAAAAATAAAGCGAGAGAATTAAAATGCAAAGTTAAAACTCAATACCAGTTTTCTGTGGGCGGCCATCCCAGTAGTGGCCTCTCGCTGTGGGCTGTCCTCCTGTAGTGGCCTCTCGCTGTGGGCTGTCCTCCCTGTAGTGACCTCTCGCTGTGGGCTGTCCTCCCTGTAGTGACCTCTCGCTGTGGGCTGTCCTGTAGTGGCCTCTCGCTGTGGGCTGTCCTCCCTGTAGTGACCTCTCGCTGTGGTGGTCATCCCTGTAGTGACCTCTCGCTGTGGTGGTCATCCCTGTAGTGACCTCTCGCTGTGGTAGTCATCCCTGTAGTGACCTCTCGCTGTGGTAGTCATCCCTGTAGTGACCTCTCGCTGTGGTGGTCATCCCTGTAGTGACCTCTCTCCAGGGATGTCTGCTGTATTGTAGTGGCCGCTCCTCTTGGCCGTCATCCTTGCTCCCTGTCGCCAGTGAAATCCTTGCATGATGTTTTCTGCTTGTTTCATTGTCCGAGAAGTTCTTGATACGTACAAAACTTCTTTCACTTGCAGAGGCGAAGTGATATGTGCATATCGTATGTCGTCCCTTGGTGAATCAAACCAGCCCAACATAAAACTATCATCCCAAGGAAGGACTGGGACATGTTTTGTAAAACAATTTCAAATGATTTAACATTTTCCCCGTTCGTGTCTTGAAGGCTGTATTCTTTCCGGAGCGCGTTGTTTACCAGTTTATTCTTCAGAACAATCTGCTCTCTGAAGTTTTGAGATACGGACATGCGGAGGTGTCAAATATCCCTTCGCCTCTTGAAATTACCCTTTGTAAAACTGACCCTTTGGTAAATAGAAAAAACACCGACATGGTTCAAAATGAAAATATTTTACAGAAGTCTGGTCAGAAATGATATGCTGAAGAGAGTAGGCTTAATCTTGAGCGATGACTGTCCTTTTCATACCGATGAACAAGATTCCATTTACCATTATCTTCAAACCCATAACTTTACACATTTCCAAATGGAATTTGAAAAAGATTTAAGAAAGATGACTCTTGAACTGCTTTGACTAGAACATGTCGAAAATGCAGTCCAAATGATCAGTCTGTGTATTTATTTTCACACCAGCTAGGGTGAAGTTTTTGTCGATGAAAGTTTTACGTTGAAGATTTTTTTCTGATCCGATTAGACTGAATCGCATATTGTCTTGTCTTACCTTCAAAGTCGTCCCTTGGGATCTCTGGGTGGTGAGGGTGGGGAGGGGTCCTGGGAACTCAGGGTGGGGGTGGGGGATGGGTCCTGCTTCCTGTCGTCTGCCCCTTTCCTTGCTGGTGTTCTGAACAATCACAGCCATTGTTGTTTGAGATACTGATCACAGCCATTGTGCATGATATACTGAACATACTTCATTCTTTGGTAAAAGCAAGGTGTTTAAAAAAAAAAGTATCACAATTGACAAAACGTCAATATTCATCTACCTCCAGTCATTCCACTATTAAGCGAATTCGGAACCTACTACTAGAACCTGCATCGGAAGGATTGTTTGTCTGCCCCAAAGAGAAGTGCGCGTTCAGTTCCAGTGAAACGGCCGGATTGACACAGTGGCGTTGCCTCCCTTTGGTTGACGCCGTTTATAAGTTATGAAAAGCGTAAAATACAAAGCGCTGTAACGGCCTTTTAGGCAAGAAGGGAACACCATCGCATTATCTTGGCCATTTTGGTTTTACGAATCACACTAAAGAAATCACCCCCAACATCCACACACACGGGATCCTCTCACCATTGCTGTCGGATGACCTGGGGTTCCGCTTCATCCCCCCGGCACCCCGGGGGGGTGTTTCTTCGGGTCAAACGTCATCGATTTTGGCGGGTTTCCCCAAGATCTGTGGCGGGGTAGACGCTTTGGGCGGGTTCCAAACTGGGGCTGGGGGGACTGACGTTACAGGTTCCCAAGAACTGGTGGACTGACGTTGACGGGTTTCCCCAAGACCTGGGGACTGACGTTGACGGGTTCCCCAAGACCTGGGCTGGGGGGCTGAGGGACGGGTTCCCAAGCCCGGGGGCTGGGGGACGGGGGGCCCCACGGGTGGGGCCAGGGGGGGAGCTCCGGAATAAACCCCGGGGGATCAATCCTTCGACAGCAAGGGAAAAGGAAAATGAAACTAAACGAAAAAGAAGGGAACATTGCTACAAAAATTTTAAAAAAATGTTTAAATTTGAAATTAGGAAAAAAAAAAAAAACTGATAACAGTTCTTTTTTTTTTTAAAGAAAGGGATGCTGGAGATGGAAATTCTTTTTAAACAATCGATGTGGGGTGACAAAAAAAAGAAAAAGACATGGGGTTTCTGGTGATAGAAATTAATTTTAAATGACATGGACGTCGGTAATACTCAGTCATGATTTCCGGGGACGATTTGCATGTTAAAAAGATTTATCCCAAACAGAAATACTTTTAAAAACTATTGTCAAGAAATTAGCAATGAAGTTGGGGGAAAAGTGGCACAAAAAAGACATGTCTGGGAATAAAAATTACGTTAAGACAAAACGAAGTCGCTGGGACAGAACTTACTTTGGGAAAAAACTGCATGTCTGGTAGGGGATTGAGTATAAAAAAAGACTGGTGATAAAAGTACAATTTTAAAAAAAACATCGATGTCTTAATTACATTTAAAACACAATTTCAGGGACAAAATTACATTAAAAAAAGACAAACAGTGTCTAAACACCTGTATAATTATGTGAGATGGAAAAGTAAATACACTCGTTAGGATTGATTTAGCAAGTTTTTTGAACGCTATACTTTGAAACAACAGACCCAAACCCCAGTCACAAGCATTTTTCAAGCATTTTCCGCCTTATGTGTCTGATCATTAAGTTGGAGCATTAAAAAAATAAACGTTGATCTCTGCTGAACACTCAAAAGATAACACATTTCACATACCCGGCCCGTACATACTGATGTCCAAACACTTTAAACATAACTTTTTACATATCCCTTTAATACTGCGTCACGCATTCAAAGTTTGCACATTTCACATACCTCCCGTACTATGCGGTCACAAACACTTCAAAAAATAACACATTTCACATACCGGCCGTACAACTGCGGCACAGCACTTCAAAAATAACAGCATTTCACATACCGGCCTGTACATACTGCGGGTCACAGCACTTTAAACGATAAAAGCATTTCCCCTCCTGGCTTAATACAGTGGGCACTGTACTTCAAAGATAACATTTCACAACCTGCCCTTTCATACTGCGGCACAGCACTTTTAAACGATGCACATTTCACAACCTCCCTGTACATACTGCGGGCACAGCACTTAAAAAGAAAAAATTTTACATACCTGGGCCCGTACAACTGCGGGGCACAGCACTAAACGATAGCAGCATTTCACTACCTGCCTGTACATCGGGGTCACACACTCAAAAATAACGGGATTTCACATACCGGGGTTACATACTGCGGGGACAGCACTTTAAAGATAAAGGATTTCACATACCGGGCCCGTCATACTGCGGGGCAAGCACTTAAACAACGGGATTTCACATATGGGCCCTTTCTACTGCGGGGCACAGCACTTCAAAAAGATAAAAGGCATTTCCATACCTGGGCCCGTCTAACGGGGCACAGCACTTCAAACGATAGCATTTCACTACCTGGCCTGTAATATGGGGGCACAGCACTTTTAAACGATAGCAGATTTCACATACCTGGCCTGACATACTGCGGGCACAGCACTTCAAACGATAGCAGCATTTACTCCTGGCCTGTACATCTGCGGGTCACGCACTTCAAACGATAAACATTTCACTACTTGGGCCCGTACATACGCGGGTCACAGGGGTCCTGTATTTTTCCCCGGGAACGTGGTCCTGGCCATTCCAGCGAAACATTTCCCTTTAGGTATTCATTCTTTGCCAAAGTGCAGGGCCAAAAGAGACATGGGGGAAAATTTCCCATTTACTCCATCAAAAACCGGGCCCCCGCCCCCCGCCTTTTCCCAGCAATTCTTCGACCCTATTTAGCCCTGTCCCCAAAGGGTCTGGATAAGAAAATGGAAAAA
>CM031614.1:74864080-74909080 GCA_018398815.1 Conus ventricosus
TTTATCACATCCCTTGGGTGCCTTCTGGTTTGTGATCATGTGGACGTGTTACTAGGATGGAAACATTTTCCTTTCGAGATATTTCTCTTCACCGTTCATAGTTGTCTTTGGGGTTGTCCCGTGATTCGTATGTCGTTTTTCAGCAGAACCTTGGAAATAATTTTTAGAATATTTTTCGATTTCCGCCTGCTGTGGCCTCACTTTGCAACTAGATCCGAGTTTCATTCTTTTTTCTTCGCTTTCCTCCAGCTGTGGCAACAATCCACCCGATATGTTCTGTCAAAGTGTGCAACATTTGACGGATTTGTCCCGTCCCAGTGTGGCAACAATCCACCGATATATTCTGTCAAAGTGTGCAACATTTGACGGTTTTGTCCCGTCCCAGTGTGGCAACAATCCACCCGATATATTCTGTCAAAGTGTGCAACATTTGACGGATTTGTCCCGTCCCAGTGTGGCAACAATCACCCGATATATTCTGTCAAAGTGTGCAACATTGACGGATTTGTCCCGTCCCAGTGTGGCAACAATCCACCGATATATTCTGTCAAAGTGTGCAACATTTGACGGATTTGTCCCGTCCCAGTGTGGCAACAATCCACCTTATATGTTCTGTCAAAGTGTGCAACATTTGACGGATTTGTCCCTTCCAGTGTGGCAACAATCATCCTTTTCTGTCGTTTCACAGAATGTGAGAATCCAGGGATTTTTTTTTCTGCCCAGTGTGGCAACAATCAACCTCGTTTGACGTTTCACAGAATGGCAGAAATCGAGGATTTGTGTTTTCCCTGTGACAGCAATCATCCTTTTCTCTTTCACAGAATGCGAGGGATTTTTTCGTCCAGTGTGGCAAAAATCACTATCCGACGTTTCACAGAATGAGAATTTGAGTATTTTTTTTCTTTTTTGTTTTGTTTTTGCTGTAGCAACAATCCTCCTTTTCCGTTGTTACACAGAATGTGAGGCATTTCTTTTGTTCGTTCAGTGTGGCAACATTCATCTTTTGATGTTTCACAGAATGTGACAATTTGAGGGGGGGGGGGGGGGGGGGGGGTTGCCGTGACAAGAATCATCCTTTGCGTTGTTTAACAGAATGTGAGAATTAAGGGATTTTATTTTTTTGGTTCGGTGTGGCAACAATCATCCTTTTCTGTCGTTTCGTAGAATGTGAACATTCATATATCGGACATTATAACTGCCATTCCGTTAACCGTCTATGAGCGACCTAATGTGTACAATTTTAAAACATCTTTATTGAAGTATACTTTCAAAAGAAAGAAACGCATGCTTTTCAATATCTTCACTGTGGGTGTCAAAGCACCGGTAGATGTAAACAACCAGTGGACAATGTTTACGTCTGTGCCTCACGTGTGCTCATGCATTTAGCGCCAGTCGGACTGCACGTGCACAAAATGGCTTTTTTTTTTTTTTTTTTGGCGCGTTTTGCGCCTGGTTGAAGCAAATTCATGCACGTTTTGGTGAACGAATTCTCAAAGGAAGGCAAACAAACCACACCCCACACAGCGAGTCATTCTGAGGAAAACCAGTCCGTCAATACAAAGATGCCGCGACTCGGTCAGCAAGAACGTGAGAACGAACTGCGGCATTTGCAAGCTGGCACAAATCAGCCTGAAGTCGCTCAACGCTTAGCCAGAGCACCCTCAGCAGGCTTCCGAGTCGTCATCGCCTCAGCGGCTCCGCGGCAGACCGACTGCGCTCTGGAAGAAACCCTTTTGGCAACAACTCCAGCTCATGACCGCTACATCTGGGTCAGCCACCTGCCAAATCGCTCTCCGCCAGCCTCAGAAACTGCCCAGCAATTACCCGTAGGTCAAAGGATCTCCGACTGTTAGGAATCGCCTGCATGCAACCTAGCATGTTTATTGTCCATGTGTGCGGGCACACACGTACGTGCGCGCGCGCGCGCGTGCGTGCGTGCGTGCGTGCGCGCGCGCGCGTGTACGTGCCTGTGTTTGGGAAAGTGGGTGGGTACGTTGATGAGAGAGAGAGAGAGAGAGAGAGAGAGAGAGAGAGAGAAAAGAGAGAGAGAGAGAGAGGAGAGAGAGAGATGACAAAAGCTTCCACATGCTCACAATCACATACACAAAACTAAAACTAAACGTAATTTCTGAGAACACATTGGCAAACACACCCACAAAAATATAAAAATAATGCTTATGTACTCTTCACAATATGGTATGTTGCTGTAATACTTGCAACAGCGTACCAAAGGTCGGCCATTGCAAAGATTGGACAGCAGTATGACGCTTACACATTCTATAAGGTACAACACTGTCTGGCAGTAATGACCTCAAGAAATAATACACAAATGTCAGCGATAGTATTAACAACCATCAACACATTCCTCAAAACATTGGTTTGAATACAACCTGGATACTGCAAGTCATGGGGAAGGTAAACCAAAACAATTCACACACACACACACACCAAACACAAACTGCCCCCCGCCCACAAAACACAAATACACATACACACAATGCCTCCACATGCGCCAGTCACAGGTACACACATAAAGCCAACACAAAAGCTAGTTTTTAAAGAACCATAGGCAAACAACCGACAAAAAAACAAAACATTGCTTATGCACTCACACAACATGGTATGTAGCTGTAATATTTGCAACAGTGTACCAAGGGTAGGCCATGCATTGCAAAGATTGGCACAGCATGACGCATTTATTTGTATCATACAGCATAAGGTATCGGGGTACAAAACGTCAAGAAATAAGAATACACAATTCAGTGATAGTAAAAACACCATCATACATACAACCCTTTCATTAACATTTCACTAGTGAAATGCAACACTGGATGCCAAGTCATAAGCTTAACAAAATTCGCAAACAACACACACCAGAAACATATCAATATAAAGACAAAAATATTGATCCGCTGTCTTCCCTTTGCCCCCCCCCCCCCCCCCCCCCCCCCCCCCCTCCACGCCTCCCCCCTCATAAAAAGTGACAACAGGCCAACAAAACTGCGCACTCACCGGTCTCCACACCCCTCTCTCGGACACCACCATTCCGTCCAATTTTCCATCATTCCATGAGGAAGAAAAGATGAAAAAGTGTGAAGACAGCTGGATGGACCAAAGGCAAAAACAACGGACGAGAAATAAGGAAAGAGAATATAATGTAAAAGTAAAACTAAACTACAGGAACAAGAAAGGCAGAGTCACAGAGAAACACAAAGAGGAAATTACAAGCACAGAATTTCAGAAGGTGCATTAGAGTAAAAAAAACCCAACACCCACACAAACAAACGCCCTGCGCAAGCGAACACACACACACACACAAAACACGAGAGAGAAAGAGAAAGAGAGAGAGAAAGAGAGACGACAAAATGGCTCCACAGGGGCACAGTCATATGTACACACACAAAACCAACACAGGCTAATTTTCAAGAACACACAGGCAAACACACCCACACAAAAAATTAATGCGTATGTACTCTCCACAATATGGTATGTTGCTGTAATATTTGTAACAGCGTACCAAAGGTAGGCCATTGCAAAGATTGGACAGCAGCATGACGCTTACATTTCTATAAGTATAACACTGTCTGGCAGTAAAGACGTCAAGAAATAAGAATACACAATGTCAGCGATAGTAATATCATACACATTCCTCAAAACATGGGTTTGGTTTTCATCCAAATGGCATCAAGTGAAATACAACACTGGATACTGTAAGTCATAAGAAAGGTAAAAAAAAAAAAACCTATGTCACACTTCAATATAGAAGACAAAAATAAAATCGGCTGTCCCTTTACCCTCCCCACTCCTAAAACATAAAATCAGCAAACAAACTGCACACTCACCAGGCCTCCACACACCTCTCAGACACACACACCATTCCGTCCAATTTTCCATCATCACCATTTCCATGAGGGAAGAAAAGATGAAAAATGAAAAAGTATGAAGACAGCTGGATGGACCAGAAGGCAGTAAAACAATGGACGAGAGTAAAGAAGGAATGTAAAAATATGATTTAATCAAGGAACAAGTAAAAGCAGAGTCTCGGAGAAGCACAGAAAAGAGATTACTAGCACAGAAATTCCGAGGCATAGAAGAGTGGAAGACACCCGCCCTCCCACCCCACCACACCTTCACGTACAAACTCGTGTGCATGCAAAAACACCCACACATAATGCCCGCACATGCGCACTGTCACATGTACACATACAAAACCAACACAAAAGCTAATTTCATTTTTAAGAACTCATAGGCAAACACCGGCAAAAACAGAAAAAGTTGCTTATGTACTCTTCAAATATTGTATGTTAGTTAGTGTTTATAGGGTCCAGCGGACTACTAGGAGCCAAATCAGGACCTCAGCTATCATATCCGAGTCTCTTGATACAGATACCCACACTAGTATTAACACATCACTTAAAATTTATGAGGACAAAAGCACAATTATCTTTTCAACTCCTTCGACACCTGTATACATTAATAAAACCCTATATTTTATAAAATAAGTTTACCTCTTTCAAAAAAGAAAAAATAAGATCCACTGAAATCTCACGAAAAAGAACCGATAAATCACTGGTGGAAAAGAACTTCTCTGATACACATCAAATCAGCACATTCTGTCAAAAAATGATTAACACTGAACAAGCTGTCACACGTAACACACCATGGGGGTCTTCCCTTCTGAATATCCAACTGTGCGTTATATAGCTGTGCCCAATATGTAACCGTGACAAAATCGATTCCTCTTTACGGTTACGTACCACCGATGGGAAAGGATTGGTTAAATCTGGGCAAATTTTAAACAATTTATTATGAATTTGATTACACCATTCACTCTGCCACAGTTCACGACAATACAAACTAGATTTATGACGTAGATCAGAGTGAGGAACAAACTGCATAGGCCTCCTGGAAAGACTTGCACCGAGAGCTTGTTTGGCTGCTTTGTCCACCACTGAGTTACCATAGATTCCCATGTGACTGGGGACCCACAAGAAAACTATATGCTTTCCCGAAGAGACAAGCTGAGTATGAAGATCATGAATATCCGCTAAAACTGGATGTGATACTTCTCTTGTCGACAAAGCCGACAATGCCGACAATGAACCCGATAAAATAAGGAAATCATTCTGATCTGGGACAGCAGCATGACGTTTATAATTCTATAAAGTATTACACTATATGGCAGTAAAGACGTCAAGAAATAAGAATACACAATGCCAGTCAGTCACACCACCATCATACACATTCCTCAAAACATTGGTTTTCATCCAAATGTCATCAACTGAAATACAACACTGGATACTGCAAGTCATAAGGTAAAAAACCTATTCTCTCTCTCACACACACCCCTTCAATACAGAAGACAAAATATATATCGGCTGTCCTCCCTTTACCCCTCCCCACTCCTAAAAAATAAAATCAGCAAACAAACTGCACACTGACCTGGCCTCCACACACCTCTCTGACACACCATTCCGTCCAATTTTCCATCATCACCATTTCCATGAGGGAAGAAAAGATGAAGTGTGAAGACAGCTGGATGGACCAGAAAGGCAGAAAAACAATGGTCGGTAGTAAGGAATACCAATAAAATGTAAAATAAAACTACAGGAATAAGTAAAGGCAGAGTCACAGAGAAACAGAAAAGATTAAAGTACAAGCACAGAATTTCCAGGTGCAGAACAATGAAAGACCCACCCCCGCCACATACAAATGCGTGCGCGCGCACACACACAGAAAGAAAGAGAGAGAGAGAGAGAGAGAGAGAGAGAGAGAGAGAGAGAGAGAGAGAGAGAGAGAACACAAAATGGCTCCACAGGGCACAGTCATATGTACACACACACCAACACACAAGCTAATTTTCAAGAACACAGGCAAACACCCACAAAAATATAAAAAATGCTTATGTACTCTTTACAATATGGTATGTTGCTGTAATATTTGTAACAGCGTGCCAAAGGTAGGCCATTTCAAAGATTGGACAGCAGCATGACGCTTACATTTCTATGAAGCACAACACTGTATCTGGCAGTAAAGTCAAAAAAGAATACACAATGCCAGTGATAGTAATAACACCATCATAAACATTCCTCAAAACATTGGGTTTGGTTTTCATCAAAATGTCAAGTGAAATACAACACTGGACAGTCATAAGGAAGGTAACAAAACCAATTCTTTCACTCTCACACACACCATACAAAAATATATATCGGCTGTCCTTTACCCCTCCCCCCACTCCGAAAAAAAAAATCAGCAACCAAACTGCACACTACCAGGCCTCCACACACCTTTCTCAGACACGCACACCATTCCGTCCAATTTTCCATCATCACCATTTCCATGAGGGAAGAAAAGATGAAAAAGTGTGAAGACAGCTGGATGGACCAGAAAGGCAGTAAAACAATGGACGAGAGTAAAGAACTAAATGTGAAAATATCCTTTCATCAAGGAACAAGTAAAAGCAAAGTCTCAGAGAAGCACACAAAAGAGGAAATTACTAGCACAGAAATTCCAGGTGTAGAAGAGTGGAAGAAACCCACCCACCCTCCACATACAAACTCGTGTGCATGCAAAAACGCCCACACACCCACCCACACCACAGACACCCACACCCACCCACACACACACACACACACACACAATGCCCGCACATGTGCACAGTCACATGTACACACACAAGCTGATTTTTTTTTTAGAACACAAAAGGCAAACGCACCCACAAAAACAGAAAAAAAGTTGCTTATGTACTCTTCAAATATGGTATGTTGCTGTAATATTTGTAACGGCGTACCAAAGGCAAGCCATTGCAAAGATTGGACAGCAGCATGACGCTTAATTTTCTATAAAGGATAAAATGATATCTGGCAGTAACGACGTCAAGAAATAAGAAGACAATGCCAGTGATAGTAATAACACCGTCATACACATTTCCCCAAATATTCGTTTGGTTTTCATCAAATGAAATACAACACTGGATACTACAAGTCTTAAGGTAAAACAAATCCACAAACACAAATCAATTTGGCTTCTAAATATTGATCAGCTGTTCTTTCGCCCTAGCTAAAATGTAAAACAAAAGCAAACAAACTGCACACTCATCCGGCCTTAACTAGGCTGACCCTGGAGAAAGGTCCAGTGACGGTGAGGAAAGACCACTGACCACAGGGAAAGTCCTGTTGACAGTGGGAAAGACTACAACTTTGGATTCTCTCTTGAGGGCACATAAGACCGTATGGCGAAAGCTTGGCTGTGTCTGGAGTGGCACTGTCTTCATCTGTCCGTGGGCATGGGTGGTTGGGTCTGTGGGGTGTGCTCGGCAGCTGGGGGGTGTGTTTCTCCCCGGTGGGCTCTGCAGTCATGAAATACGGGCTGGTACACCCATGGGGGATGCTATTTTAAGGCTGTTATGAGTTGCATCCTGCAGTCTGATTTACCTCTGTTCAGGAGCAGTTATGTCCCTTGATATCTTAATGGAGTGTCCTGCGCGTGCCTGTACCCATCGTCAACACAGCGCAGGCCTCCAAGGGTGGTACAGGGCTGCTCTAAAGGCAGGTGAAGACAGTGCTTCTCTGGGTCCTCCCCAGCACCTTCGGGTGTTTCTTTTTCTTCTTTGCCTTAACTAGGCTGACCCTGGAGAAAGGTCCAGTGACGGTGAGGAAAGACCCACTGACCACAGGGAAAGTCCTGTTGACAGTGGGAAAGACTACAACTTTGGATTCTCTCTTGAGGGCACATAAGACCGTATGGCGAAAGCTTGGCTGTGTCTGGAGTGGCACTGTCTTCATCTGTCCGTGGGCATGGGTGGTTGGGTCTGTGGGGTGTGCTCGGCAGCTGGGGGGTGGTGTTTCTCGCCGGTGGGCTCTGCAGTCATGAAATACGGGCTGGTACACCCATGGGGGATGCTATTTTAAGGCTGTTATGAGTTGCATCCTGCAGTCTGATTTACCTCTGTTCAGGAGCAGTTATGTCCCTTGATATCTTAATGGAGTGTCCTGCGCGTGCCTGTACCCATCGTCAACACAGCGCAGGCCTCCAAGGGTGGTACAGGGCTGCTCTAAAGGCAGGTGAAGACAGTGCTTCTGAGTCCTCCCCAGCACCTTCGGGTGTTTCTTTTTCTTCTAAAACAAAAAGCAAACAAACTGCACACTCATCCGGCCTCCCCACACCTCTGACACATCATTCCGTCCGATTTCTCCATCATCACCATTTCCATGAGGGAAGAAAAAATGAAAAATTGTGAAGACAGCTGGATGGACCAGAAAGGCAGTAAAACAATGGACGAGAGTGAAGAAATGTAAAAACATAATTTCATTAAGGAACAAGTAAAAGCAAAGTCTCAGAGAAGCACAGAAAAGAGGAAATAACTAGCACAGAAATTCCAGGAGGTGTACAAGAGTGGAAGACAAACCCACCACCACCTCCACATACAAACTCGTGTGCATGCAAACACACCCACACAAACACACACACCTACACACATAATGCCCCCACATGCGCACAGTCACATGTACACACACAAAACCAACACACAAGCTAATTCTTTAAGACCACACAGGCAAACACACCGGGAAAAACAGAAAAAAGTTATGTAGTCTTCACAATATGGTATGTTGCTGTAATGTTTGCAACAGCGTACCAAAGGTAGGCCATTGCAAAGATTGGACAGCAGCATGACGCTTACATTTCTCTAAGTGTAACACTGTGTCTGGCAGTAATGACGTCAAGAAATATGAATACACAATGTCACTGACAGTATTAACACCATCATACACATTCCTCAAAATATTGGTTTGGTTTTCATCAAAATGTCAAGTGAAATACAACACTGGATACTGCAAGTCATAAGAAAGGTAAAGAATAAACAATTCTCTATGTCACACACACACACACACACACGCACGCACACACACTCACAAACTTCAACACAGAAGACAAAAAGTATATAACGACTGTCCTCCCGTTACCCCTCTCGTAAAAAATAAAGTAGGCAAACAAACTACTCACCAGGCCTCCCCACACCTCTCACACCATTCTGTCCGATTTCTCCATCATCACCATTTCCATGAGGGACGAAAAGATGAAAAAGTGAAGACAGCTGGATGGACCAGGAATGCAGTAAAACAATGGACGGTAGTAAGGAATAAAATGTAAAAATACAAACTACAGGAACAAGTAAAGGCACTCACAGAAAAATACAGTAGTACAAGCACAGAATTTCCAGGTATAGAACAGTGAAAGACCCACCCCCACCATATACAAATGCATGCGCACGCACGCACGCACGTACACACACACAGAAAGAAAGAGAGAGAGAGAGAGAGAGAGAGAGAGAGAGAGAGAGAGAGAGAGAGAAACAAAATGCCACCACAAGGGCACAGTCATATGTACACACACAAAACCAACACAAAAGCTAATTTTTTAAGAACACATAGGCAAACACACCCACAAAAATAGTTTTTCAACATTCCTTATGTACTCTTTACATTATATGCTGCTGTAATATTTGCAACTGCGTACCAAAGGTAGGCCATTGCAAAGATTGGACAGCAGCATGACGCTTACATTTCTATAAAGTGTAACACTGTGTCTGGCAGTAATGACCTCAAGAAATAATACAATGTCAGTGATAGTAATAACACCATCATACACATTCCTCAAAACATTGGTTTGGTTTTTAAGAACACATGGGCAAACACACCGACAAAAACATAAGTGCACTCTTCGCAATATGGTATGTTGCTGTAATATTTGCAACGGCGTACCAAAGGTAGGCCATTGCAAAGATTGGACAGCAGCATGACGCATATATTTCTATAAAGTACAACACTGTATCTGGCACTAAAGACGTCAAGAAATAATACACAATGCCAGTGATAGTAATAACACCATACACATTCCTCAAAACTTTGGTTTGGTTTTCATCAAATGAAATACAACACTGGATACTATAAGTCAAAAGAAAGGTAAAACAAATCCACAAACACAAATCAATTTAGCTTCTAAATATTGATCAGCTGTTCTATCGCCTCTCCCTAAAATGTAAAACAAGCAAACAAGCTGCACACTCATCCGGCCTCCACACTCCTCTCTAACACTCCATTCTGTCCGATTTCTCCATCATTACCATTTCTAGGAGGGAAGAAAGATGAAAAAGTGTGAAGACAGCTGGATGGACCAGAAAGGCAGTAAAACAATGGAGAGTAAATAAGAATGAAATGTAAAAACAATTTCATTAAGGAACAAGTAAACGCAAAGTCTCAGAGAAGCACAGAAAAGAGGAAATCACTAGCACAGAAATTCCAGGTGTAGAAGAGTGGAAGACAAACCCACCCCCACCTCCACATACAAACGCATGTGCATGCAAACACACCCATACAATCACCCACATAATGCCCGCACATGCGCACACAGTCACATGTACACACAAAACCAACACAAAAGTTAATTTTATAAGAACACAGGCAAACAACGGCAAAAACAAAAAACAAATTGCTTATATGCTCTTCAAATATGGTACGTTGCTGTAATATTTGCAACAGCGTACCAAAGGCAGGCCATTGCAAAGATTGGACAGCAGCATGACGCTTACATTTCTATAAAGTATAACACTGTGTCTGGCAGTAAAGACGTCAAGAAATAAGAATACACAATGTTAGTGATAGTAACACCATCATATACACTCCGCTTTGTAATGTTTTGGTTTCCATCAAAATGTCAAATAAAATACAACACTGAATACTGCAAGTCATAATGGTAAAACAAATCCACAAACACAAATCAATTTAGCTTCTAAATATTCAGCTGTTGCCCTCTTGGCCCTCCCTAAAATGTAAAACAAGCAAACTGCGCACTCACCAGGCCTCCACGCATATCTCTCAGACACAACACACCATTCCAACCGATTTCTCCATCACTATTTCCATGAGGGAAGAAAGATGAAAAAGTGTGAAGACAGCTGGATGGACCAGAAAGGCAGTAAAACAATGGACGGTAGTAAGGAATAAATGTAACTAAAACCACAGGAACAAGTAAAGGCGGAGTCACAGAGAAACACAGAAAAGAGTAAAGTACAAGCACAGAATTTCCAGGTGTATAACAGCGAAAGACCCACCCCCACCACATACAAATGCGTGCGCGCACGCGATAGAGAGAAACGCAAAATGGCTCCACAGGGACACAGTCATATGCACACACAGAAAAACACACATGCCATTTTCTAAGAACACATGGTCAAATACACCGCCAAAAATGGGGAAAAAATACTTATATAGTCTTCAAATATGGTATGTTGCTGTAATATTTGTAACATCGTACCAAAGGTCGGCCATTGCAAAGATTGGACAGCAGCATGACGCTTACATTTCTATAAAGTGCAACACTGTCTGGCAGTAATGACGTCAAGAAATAAGAATACACAATGTCAGTGATAGTAATAACGCATTCATACACATTCCCCTAAGCATTGGTTTGGTTTTCTTCAAAACAAATGAAATTTAACACTGGATACTATAAGTCATAAGAAAGGTAAAATAAATCCACAAACACAAATCAATTTAGCTTCTAATTACTGATCAGCTGTTCTTTTGCCCCTCCCCGAAATGTAAAACAAGCAAACTAACTGCACACTCACCCGGCCTCCCCACACCTCTGACACACACACATTCTGTCCGATTTCTCCATCGCCATTTCCATGAGGGAAGAAAGATGAAAAGTGTGAAGACAGCTGGATGTTAGTGTTTATAGGGTCCAGCGGACTACTAGGAGCCAAATCAGGACCTCAGCTATCATATCCGAGTCTCTTGATACAGATACCCACACTAGTATTAACACATCACTTAAAATTTATGAGGACAAAAGCACAATTATCTTTTCAACTCCTTCGACACCTGTATACATTAATAAAACCCTATATTTTATAAATAAGACAGCTGGATGGCAGTAAAACAATGGACGGTAGCAAGGAACGAGAATAAAATGTAAAAATAAAACCACAGGAACAAGTAAAGGCAGGGTCACAGAACCACAGAAAAGTACAAGCACAGAATTTCCAGGTGTAGAACAATGGAAGACCCATCCCCACCACATACAAATGCGTGTGCGCACACACAGAGAGAGAGAGAGATGAGAGAGAGAGAGAGGAGAGACAGAGACAGAGACAGAGACAGAGAGAGAGAGAGAGAGAGAGAAAGAGAAAGAGAGGAGAGAGAAACAAAATGGCTCCACAGGGGCACAATCATATGTACACACACAAATCCAACACAGGCTAATTTTCAAGAACACATAGGCAAACAGACAAAAATATTTTTTAAATGCTTCTGCACTCTTTACAATATGGTATGTTGCTGTAATATTTGCAACAGCGTACCAAAGGTCGGCCATTGCAAAGATTGGACAGCAGCATGACGCTTACATTTCTATAAAGTATAACACTGTGTCTGGCAGTAATGACGTCACGAAATAAGAATACACAATGTCAGTGATAGTAATAACACCACCATACACATTCCTCAAAACACTGGTTTGGTTTTCATCAAAATGTCAAATTCAATACAACACTGGATACTGCAAGTCACAAGGTAAAAAAAAACCAGTTATCTCCCCCCCCCCCCCCCCCCCCCCACACACACAATACATTCAGTTAGTGTTTATAGGGTCCAGCGGACTACTAGGAGCCAAATCAGGACCTCAGCTATCATATCCGAGTCTCTTGATACAAATACCCACACTAGTATTAACACATCGCTTAAAATTTATGAGGACAAAAGCACAATTATCTTTTCAACTCCGACACCTGTATACATTAATAAAACCCTATATTTTATTTTTTAAAAAGTTTACCTCTTTCAAAAAAGAAAAAATAATATCTACTGAAATCTCACGAAAAAGAACCGATAAATCACTGGTGGAAAAGAACTTCTCTGATACACATCAAATCAGCACATTCCGTCAAAAAATGATTAACACTGAACAAGCTGTCACACGCAACACACCATGGGGGGTCTTCCCTTCTGAATATCCAACTGTGCGTTATATAGCTGTGATACATTCATCCAACATAGAAGACAAAATATATATCGGCTGTCCTCCCTTTACCCCTCCCCCACTCCTAAAAAATAAAATCGGCAAACAAACTGCACACTGACCAGGCCTCCACACACCTCTCAGACACACAATTCCGTCCAATTTTCCATCATCACCATTTCCATGAGGGAAGAAAAGATGAAAAAGTGAAGACAGCTGGATGAACCAGAAAGGCAGTAAAACAATGGACGAGAGTAAACAAGAATGAAATGTCAAAATATAATTTCATTAAGTAACAAGTAAAAGCAAAGTCTCAGAGAAGCATACAAAATAGTTAATTACTAGCACAGAAATTCCATGT
Organism: Conus ventricosus; assembly: GCA_018398815.1. Lineage (NCBI taxonomy): Eukaryota > Metazoa > Mollusca > Gastropoda > Neogastropoda > Conidae > Conus > Conus ventricosus. The sequence goes on from CM031614.1 coordinate 74,877,462, forward strand.
GTAGAAGAAGAGTGGAAGTTAAACCCACCCCCACCTCCACATACAAACGCGTGTGCATGCAAACACACCACAAAACACACAATGCCCGCACATGCGCACAGTCACATGCACACACAAAACAAACACACAAGCTAATTCTTTAACACACAGGCAAACACACTGGCAAAAACAAACAAAAGTTGCTTATGCACTCTTCACAATATGGTATGTTGCTGTAATATTTGCAATGCCATTGAAGACGCTTACATTTCTATAAAGTATAACACTGTGTCTGGCAGTAAAGACGTCAAGAAATAATACACAATGCCAGTGATAGTAGTAACACCATCATACACATTCCTCTAAGCATTTAGTTGGTTTTCATCAAACTTTCATCAACTGAAATACAACACTGGATACTATAACTCATAAGGGTAAAACAAATCCACAAATACAAATCAATTTAGCTTCTAAATATTGATCACCTTTTCTCTTTTCGCCCTAGGTAAAATGTAAAACGATAAGCAAACAAACTGCACACTCATCCGGCCTCCACACACCTCTCTGACACACACCATTCTGTCCGATTTCTCCATCATCGCCATTTCCATGAGGGAAGAAAGATGAAAAAGTGTTTAGACAGCTGGATGGCAGTAAAACAATGGACGGTAGCAAGGAACGAGAATAAAATGTAAAAATAAAACCACAGGAACAAGTAAAGGCAGGGTCACAGAGAAACACAGAAAAGAATAAAGTACAAGCACAGAATTTCCAGGTGTAGAACAATGAAAGACCCACCCCCATCACATACAAATGCGTGCGCGCGCGCGCACACACACACACACACACACACACACACAGAAAGAGAAAGAGAGAGAGAGAGAGAGAGAGAGACACGGAGAGAGAGAGACAAAATGGCTCCACAGGGCACAGTCATATGTACACACACAAAACCAACACACAAGCTCATTTCAAGAACACATAGGCAAACACACCCACAGAAATATAAAAAAATGCTTATGTACTCTTTACAATATGGTATGTTGTAATATTTGCAACAGCGTACCAAAGGTAGACCATTACAAAGATTGGACAGCAGCATGACGCTTACATTTCCATAAAGTATAACACTGTATCTGGCAGTAAAGATGTCAAGAAATAAGATTACACAATGCCAGTGATAGTAATAGCACCATCACACACATTCCTCAAAACACTGGTTTGGTTTTCATCCAAATGTCATCAAGTGAAATACAACACTGGATACTATAAGTCAAGAAAGGTAAAAAAAAAACCTACTCTCTCACACACACAAACACACGCGCACACACACACACACACACACACACCTTCAATATAGAAGACAAAAAATATATATCGGCTCTCCTCCCTTTATCCCTCCGCCCCACTCCTAAAAAATAAAATCAGCAAACAAACTGCACACTCACCAGGCCTCCACACACCTGACACACCATTCAGTCCAATTTTCCATCACCATTTCCATGAGGGAAGGAAAGATGAAAAAGTGTAAAGACAGCTGGATGGACCAGAAAGGCAGTAAAAAAAAATGGACGACAGTCAAGAAGAATGTACAAGTATAATTTCATCAAGGAACAAGTAAAAGCAAAGTCTCAGAGAAGCACACAAAAGAGGAAATTACTAGCACAGAAATTCCAGGAGGAGTAGAAGAGTGGAAGACAAAACCACCCACCTGCCCACCCACCCACCACCTCCACATACAAACTCGTGTGCATGCAAAAACACACATGCCCCGCACATGCAGTCACATGTACACACACAAAACCAACACAAAAGCTAATTTCTTAAGTGCACATAGGCAAACACACCGACACAAAAACAGAAAAAAGTTGCTTATGTACTCTTCAAATATTGTATGTTGCTGTAATATTTTCAACAGCGTACCAAAGGCAGGCCATTGCAAAGATTGGACAGCAGCATGACGCTTACATTTCTATAAAGTATAACACTGTCTGGCAGTAAAGATGTCAAGAAATAAGAATACAATGCCAGTGATAGTAATAACCCCATCATAAACATTCCTCAAAACATTGATTTGTGGTTTTCATCAACATTTCAAATGAAATGCAACACTGGATACTACAAGTCATAAGAAAGATAAAACAAATCCACAAACAAATCAATTTAGCTTGTAAATATTCATCAGCTGTTGTCCTTTTGCCCCTCCCTAAAATGTAAAATAAGCAAACTGCACACTCATTCGGCCTCCACACACCTCTCAGACAACACTCCATTCTGTCCGATTTGTCCATCACCATTTCCATGAGGGAAGAAAAAGATGAAAAAGTGCGAAGACAGCTGGATGGACCAGAAAGGCAGAAAAACAATGGACGGTAGTAAGGAATAAAATGTAAAAATAGAATTTAAGGAACAAGTAAAGGCGGAGTCGCAGCGAAGCACAGTAAAGTGGAAATAACCAGTGCAAAGTTTTTCAGACGGTGTAGAAGAGTGAAAGACCCCACCTCTACCACCTGCTACGCACGCTTGCGCATGGACACACACACACACACACAATCACATGACATGTCCACATGCGTACAGTCACATTTACATACACAAAACCAAAGCAAAACAATTTCTAAGAACAAACAGGCAAACACACCGACACAAACATTAACATGTTCCTTATGTACTCTTCACAGAATGGTATGTTGCTGTATAATTTACAACAGCGTACCAAAGGTAGGCCATTGCAAAGATTGGACAGCAGCATGACGTTTATAATTCTATAAAGTATTGCACTATATGGCAGTAAAGACGTCAAGAAATAATACACAATGCCAGTCATAGCCATAACACCATCATACACATTCCTCAAAACATTGGTTTGGTTTTCATCCAAATGTCATCAACTGAAATACAACACTGGATACTGCAAGTCATAAGGTTACCTATTCTCCCTTTCTCTCACACACACGTCCAACATAGAAGACAAAATATATATCGGATGTCCTCCCTTTACCCCTCCCCCACTCCTAAAAAATAAATCGGCAACCAAACTGCACACTCACCAGGCCTCCACACACCTCTGACACACACACACCATTCCGTCCAATTTTCCATCATCACCATTTCCATGAGGGAAGAAAAGATGAAAAAGTGTTAAGACAGCTGGATGGACCAGAAAGGCAGAAAAACAATGGTCGGTAGTAAGGAATACCAATAAAATGTAAAATAAAACTACAGGAACAAGTAAAGGCAGAGTCACAGAGAAACACAGAAAAGATTAAAGTACAAGCACAGAATTTCCAGGTGCAGAACAATGAAAGACCCACCCCCGCCACATACAAATGCGTGCGCGCGCACACACACAGAAAGAGACAGAGACAGAGACAGAGACACAGAGAGAGAGAGCGAGAGAGCGAGACAAAATGGCTCCACAGGGGCACAGTCATATGTACACACACACCAACACACAAGCTAATTTTCAAGAACACAAAGGCAAACAAACCCACAATAATATAAAAAATAATGCTTATGTACTCTTTACAATATGGTATGTTGCTGTAATATTTGCAACAGCGTACCAAAGGTAGGCCATTGCAAAGATTGGACAGCAGCATGACGCTTACAATTCTATAAAGTACAACACTGGCAGCAAAGACGTCAAGAAATAAGAATACACAATGCCAGCGATAGTAATAACACCATCATACACATTCCTCAATACATTGGTTTGATTTATCAAAATGTCAAGTGAAATACAACACTGGACACTAAGTCATAAGGAAGGTAACAAAACCAATTCTCTCACACACCACACACCAATACAGAAGACAAAAATATATATCGGCTGCCCTTTTACCCCTCCCCCCACTCCTAAAAAATAAAATCAGCAAACAAACTGCACACTCACCAGGACTCCACACACCTGACACGCACACCATTCCGTCCAATTTTCCATCACCATTTCCATGAGGGAAGAAAAGATGAAATGCGAGAAGACAGCTGGATGGACCAGAAAGGCAGTAAAACGATGGACGAGAGTAAAGAATAAATCAAAATATAATTTCATTAAGGAACAAGTAAAAGCAAAGTCTCGGAGAAGCACACAAAAAAGGAAATTACTAGCACATAAATTCCAGGAGGTGTAGAAGAGTTTAAGACAAAACCATCACTACCTCCACATACAAACGCGTATGCATGCAAACACACGCACACAAACACATAATGCCCGCACATGCGCACAGTCACATGTATACACACAAAACCAACACACAAGCTTTTTTTAAGACCACACAGGCAAACATACCGACAAAAACAGAAGAAAAAATTGCTTACTCTTCGAATATGGTATGTTGCTGTAATATTTGGAACAGCGTACCAAAGGTCGGCCATGGCAAAGATTGGACAGCAGCATGACGCTTACATTTCTATTAAGTATAACACCGTGTCTGGCAGTAATGACGTCACGAAATAAGAATACACAATGCCAGTGATCGTAATAACACCATCATACACATTCCCCTAAGTACTGGTTTGGTTTTCATCAACATTTCATCACATGAAATACAACACTGGATACTGCAAGTCAAAACAAAGGTCAAACAAATCCACAGATACTGCAAGTCAAAACAAAGGTCAAACAAATCCACAAACACAAATCAGTTTGGCTTGTAAATATTCATCAGCGGTTGTCCTTTTGCCCCTCCCTAAAATGTAAAATAAGCAAACTGCACTCATCCGGCCTCCACACCTCTCCGACACACATACCATTCTGTCCGATTTCTCCATCATCGCCATTTCCATGAGGGAAGAAAAGATGAAAAAGCGTGAAGACAGCTGGATGGACCAGAAAGGCAGAACAATGGACGGTAGTAGGGAATAAAATGTAAAAATAGAATTTAAGGAACAAGTAAAGGCGGAGTCGCAGCGAAGCACAGTAAAGTGGAAATAACCAGTGCAAAGTTTTTCAGACGGTGTAGAAGAGTGAAAGACCCCACCTCTACCACCTGCTACGCACGCTTGCGCATGGACACACACACAGGCGCGCACGCACACAATCCACACACACAATCACATGACATGTCCACATGCGTACAGTCATATTTACATATACAAAACCAAAACAAAACAATTTCTAAGAACACATAGGCAAACACTCCGACACAAACATTAACATGTTGCTTATGTACTCTTCACGGTATGGTATGTTGCTGCAATATTTACAACAGCTTACCAAAGGTAGGCCATTGCAAAGATTGGACAGCAGCATGACGCTTAAATTTCTATAAAGTACAACACTGTATCTGGCAGTAAAGATGTCTAGGAACAAGAATACTGAATAGCCAATGCCAGTGACAGTAATAACACCATCATACATATTCCCCAAAATGCTGGTTTTGTTTTCATCAACATTTCATCAAGAAATATACAACACTGGATACTGCAAGTCATAAGAACTGTAAAAACAAAATTCTCTCACAAACACACGGACCTGGTACACTACACCACAAGATGACTTTTCCCTTTGGATCTGTGGTGTAGTGTACCAGGTAGGGTGTCAAGACTGCCAATACCTACATTGGCGAGACAGCAAGACCACTCACCACCCGTCTACAGGAACACCAAAACCGATCTACTTCTGCCATACACGAACACCTACAAGCCACATGCCACAGTTTCAGCCCCCCAAAAACCAAGATCTTATCTACTGAGCCCTTCCTCACAAAAGAAAAAAAAACCCATCGAAATCAAGACCAGACGCCCGAGCCTGAACAGAGATCATTTTTTCGCTGTGAGGGGATCTACATGTGGACTGATCACCACGTCAGGCTTTCTGAAGGAGGGATGCTCACGTCAGGAGGAACCAGGTGATCACAAGGAAATCTTTCAGGAACAGGATCAAAGACTTCCTCACCAGCTCTGCAGCTCAGCCCCGAAGGATCTGGAAACATGCGTCCACGTTCCAGACCTCCGAGGCATCAGATATGCTACATCACTGGAGTGAATCTTTGTTGCCTTTCCTGAACCATTCCCTCTGGTACCGCCTGCTCTGCACCTTTCTTCAACAGAAAACTGACATTGGAAACCAGAGCTGCCATGTTGATCATATGAGGGGCACTTCATCCTGGGTAAGAATGAGATTTTAAAACACGTGGGGGAAAAGTACCTCTTTAAACCCTGGGAAAGACAAGATGCTAAACCAAGAAGGAAAGGCGCCAAATCGTGGGAAAATATGAGAGCAGAGAATACTCTAAACCCTGGGAAAGTAGACTTAAACTCTGTAGCAGAAGACGACCTTCAACACGGGGATTAAAAAAAACCAAGGCATTTAATCGTGGGAAAGAAGATACTGAACTCTGGCAAAACGTTAAACTCTCCGAATGAAGATGCTAAACCATGGCAAGAAAAGGCCAACATCTCTGAACAGAGAAGACGCTACGCCCTAAAGAGAAGGCACTAAACACGGGGAAAGAAAACATTTGTGAATTTAGAAGGTACTGAACAGCAGGCAAGACGACGCTAAAACTCGTCAAAGGAGAACAGTTTCAGCCATTGGAAGACAATGAATCCAATGAAAGCATAAAACCCTTTTTAAAAAAAGATACGCAACCCTGTAAACGACGACGGTGTCAGTCAATCCCTTTCAACGGGTATTAAATCATATCAAAGAAGAAAACGTTGAACCCTAGTGATAATGCCAAAGTAATACAGGGAGAGGATACAGAAGACAGAAGAAAAAGTAAAACAAAAATACTGCCCTGGTAAAAAAAAAAAAAAAAATTTAAAGCTGCTTGATGGCAGCCTTCTGCCTGGAGAGACAATGGTGTTGCGCCGTGGATCAGTCAGTTGTGGAGTTGCAGCGCCTGCTGTGGCTAAAGAGTCCGATCCTTGAGCGGCAGACTGTCGCAGTTGCTGCAGGTAAAGTCTCGGCCATGAGTGTCTGTTGGTGCCGACGAAATTCTTTGATGTCTGCGGCGCCTCCGCTCATCCCACTGGGCCTCTCTCCTCTGCTCTGCTTGCTTGATGCCGGCCATGATGGTGGACCACCAGCTGACCCGGTCTGAAGCTGCTGTCTCCAGGTCTGCTGGGTCGAGGCTGCCTGCCCTCAGGTCACGCTTGCATACATCCTTGCAGCGTTGGGAGGGCCGTCCTGTGGGTCTGGAGCCTGTAGCCAGCTCGCCGTACAGCATGGCCTTTGGGATGCGACCGTCGTACATGCGGCCGACGTGGCCAAGCCAGCGCAGGCGCCTCTGTGTCAGCATGGCGAACATACTAGGCATCCTTGCCTGGACCAGGACGCCCTTGGTGATGCGGTCATGCCAAGTGATGCCAAGAAGTCTTCTGAGGCAGTGCAGGTGGAAGGCGTGCAGTCTGCGCTCTTGTCTTGAGTACAGCGTCCATGGTTCACTTCTGTAGAGAAGAGTGCTCATCACGCAGGCTTGGTACTCTCATCTTGGTGTTTGACGTTAGCATGGCGTTGTCTCAGATTCCCTTCGCTGGACGGGCCATCGCTGTTGCTGCCTTGCCGATGCGCACGTTCAGCTCGGCGTCCAGAGAGACGTTGCTGGAGATGGAGCCCAGGTAAGTGAAGTCGTCGACCACTTCGAGGGTGTGATCGCCGATAGAGATGCGGAGAGTGCTGATGACGTCTTGGCCCATGTTTGTTATCTTCAAGGCCGAACTCGGTCCAGGCATCAGCGAAGCAGGTGATGAGCCATTGCAGCGCTTCGTCGGTGTGGGCAGAGAGGGCGGCGGCATCTGCGATGAGCATATCCCTAACGAGGACTTTCCCTAAAAAAGCTGCGTGCCCCATATTCACGTGACCTGGTCTCCGTTGTCTACGATCCGATGTCAGTTTCTTGTCCTGATGACAAAAAATTGACACTTTTCACATGAAGGGTACATGAAGAAAGGATGGCGATGTGATTATTTTAGTATTCAGGCATGTATTTGGTGTATTTTGAAATAAGGAAAAAAAATCCAGTCGTTTAATTTCCTTTTTTTGGGTGGGGGAGGGGGGGGGGTCAAAGTGCTTTCTGAAACAGCCCGCCAATGGCTTTCTCTTTCCTTCTCCCGTTCGTCTTCGTCTGTCCTAATATTAGCTATAATGACTGAAGACGAAACCATACAGGGATTTGAGTGGTGCAGAACATACAGTATCACAGCTGGCAGGCGATTCATAGGTGACGACTTTACTCGCCAAGTGACTTCATTGAAACGGTCAGTATTGTTCCCAGGCACAGTCAAAGTTGAAGTCTCTGAATAAATCGAGATGAAACGAGCACTTTGCTGAGCAAAGTATGAAAGCATCGCCAAGATACCTGTACGACCCGAAGTACAAGTGGCATGGCATCTCCTCAAATGCAGAACTTTGGTGGTTTACTCAGGATCTCAAAATCATTGTGGCACCTGTAATTACAATAACCATTTCGCAGGATCTCAAATCATTGTGGCACCTGTAATTACAATAACCATTTCGCAGGATCTCAAATCATTGTGGCACCTGTAATTACAACCATTTCGCAGAAGCTACAGTGCTGCATCAAATCTGGTCTCAAACACGCACGACAGTGTCGACAGCGGCTTTTCTGAAATTCCTTATCCTGTGTAAATCAATACACCTTTGAAATTTACCGCCAGATCCTTCCGACGCTTTACTGAAAACTCTCGAAAATATCTTTTCAGTTTCTTAGAAACGGAGCACGTGACCAGAGCGACAGGAAAACGATCCAAAGATGTATGAGCAAGGTACCTTGAACTTATCTGGTGTTTGAAAATGTTTATGCTGTAAAGCTTTGATTAATCACATAACAAATCAACAGATTAACATTGTAACGGAAACACCACCTCTTCCTTCACGTGGACACCTTCGGCATGTCGAAGTTTATTCCACACACAAGGGGGCGAAAAAATAGTCAAAACAAATGAAGTAGATAAGATCCTTTTGTGAAATACGTCAGAACGTAATGAAGAAATGTAAGCCACGAACTGTCCCAGTGGCAACCTGTTTTAGTCTTATCCATTCAAAGCTGTCCAATTATTTTGCCATTCTGTCACGCCAATGTCAACCTGTTGTAGTCTTCAACATTTAAAGCTATCAACCATGTTGCCATTCCTTCACGCCAAAAAGTCGCGAGCTACTCAGTGTGTTCTATGACCCCCCAAAAAACTGAAGTTGGGAGACATTATCAAATTCAACAAAATAGAAAATGGAATATACTCCTTAAGAATTAATGAAATGGCAAATTTTCTCTCAGAAGAATTCGTATGTAATACACACTTTACTATATCACACACAGCTGGGATTCCTCAACTAGACTATGTGTAAGAAATGCATAAAAATGGCGGTTAATGAAGGTATAATTAACGCTTCATAGATTGTTGTAAATGTGAATAAAGGAGAGAAAGGGAAGTGTGGATAGTTCAGTGGACATTGTTCGGAGAAAAAGGACTTGCGCATTTTAAGGGAACCTTTCTTGCACGTGGTTCATGAAATGTAGGATGCAACGTTAAAATGTATTTTGAAATGGCTACAAGTCCGAATGATAATTACTACCGATATTGTTCTTAATGCAGTGGATTCAAAATTAACGCGATGTTCACCAAGAAACAGACTCCCGAGCGCGCGCGCGCGCGTGCGTGTGTGCGCGCGCGTGAGAGAGACAGAGAGAGAGAGAGTGTGGAGCTGCAGATATATGCACATGTTTTGGAAATACATTTCCTCAATGAGCAGCATTTCACCCGATTTGATCATTAATTTTTTGCGTAGATGGACATTTAGAAAAGAATTCTACTCTCGACTTCATTGCATCGCCAATATTACGTGTAAACTAAAAGAGCTCTCTTCGAACAGTGCTCATTCTTCAGAAACAGGTGAAATAAGATTAAATATAAACAACCTGATAATTTGGCAATACGCAATATACTTAGCGCCATTAAAAACGCACGGTTCAGAATAACAGAATAACTTGACAGAGGTAAATCAGTTAGGGGTATGAATACTTTAATGTTGAAGGACAAAGTCTTGAACAGAAAAGAAGTGCGCAATGGACAACATGTGCTGAACATTTGGCGTCCAGTACTCGCAAACACAACTGGCGTCAAAAAGCAAAGTCACCATTCAATACCGGGTGTGTCCCCCTCTGGCTTCCAAACAAGCCGTGCAGCGACGACGCATGGATCTCACCAGTACCATGAGCCTGTGTTGAGGGATCCGATTCCACTCGTCCTGCACAGCCTGAATCAGTTCCTGGTTGTTACGTGGGGCAGGTTGGCGGCGTGCCACGGCTGTCTTCAGCTGGTCCCACACGTGTTCGATGGGCCACGGCTGTCTTCAGCTGGTCCCACACGTGTTCGATGGGCCACGGCTGTCTTCAGCTGGTCCCACACGTGTTCGATGGGCCACGACTGTCTTCAGCTGGTCCCACACGTGTTCGATGGGCGAAAGGTCCGGTGAATAAGCCGGCCACCCCATGACGTTAACGTTCTGCCGCAAGAAGTCCTGCGTTAAACGTGCAGCGTGAGGACGTGCGTTGTCTTGCTGGAACGTTGTGACGTCAGCGTTGACCTGCCGAAATGGAAGCAGCACAGGGCGTAGGATGGTGTCCACGTAACGCTGAGCCGTTATGTTACCGTCAACAATAAGAAGGGGTGTACGTCGACGTGATGTGATGCCTCCCCATCCCCACACCATAACACTAGCGGCCACCCCAGCGATTGCCTTCCCGTACACACGTGTCCACAAAACGCTCTCCACGTCGGCGCCACACCCGTTGACGTCTGTCTGGGCGATCAATGCAGATGCGTGTCTCGGAGAACAATAGTGTTCCATTCATTCAGACGCCACCTTACGTGCAGTCGAGCCCAGCGCATGCGATTTCGGCGTGCAGCAGGTGTCAGGATGGGCCCTCGGTAAGGAATGCGCGCATGCAACTGTCGCTCTCGAAGACGGCGTCGCATTGTGTTGGCGCTCACCCTCGGCCCTCTAGTTCCCATCGTCTCCCGAGCCGTCTGTGTTGCGAGGCGGAATCGGTCACGGAGGTGCTGTAGTACGATGTGCCTATCTGTCAATGGAGTTGTGACTCTCGGTTGACCGGAGCGCGGTCGATCAGCAACAGTGCCCGTTTCACGCACTCTGACACTCAGGCGACTGATGGTGGTGTGATGACATTCCAGACGACGCGCCACTTCGCAGATACCGAGACCTGCCTGTAACATGCCAATGGCACGTTCCCTTTCTTGCGTCGTCAGTCGTGGCATGTTTAACCAGTCTGTACGTTTTCCGCCGTTTCGTCGTTCCCGTCATGTTGATTATTGCTCACACGTCAGATCGGGACTGACGTGCGAACCGAAACACTACAGAACACTCGGTGTCCGTGTTTCAGGTGCTTGTCGCAACGCTCAGGCCGCGCGTGTCAGGATTGTCAAAATCAAGCCACATGTTCTGTCCGACTAAACGTCAAAAACGACTTTATTTCGCTGCACGGTTTGTTTGGAAGCCAGAGGGGGACACACCCGGTATTGCATTGTGACTTTGCTTTTTTTACGCCAGTTGTGTTTGCGAGTATTGAACGCCAAATGTTCAGCACATGTTGTCCATTGCGCCCTTCTTTTCTGTTCCAGACTTTGTCCAACATTAACGTATTCATACCCCTAACTGCTTTACCTCTGTCAAGTTATTCTGTTATTCTGACCCTAAAGGCTTCATTTCTCATCAACATCGTCGGTATTTTTTCTGGACTTTTTTTAAAACCTTGATGTGCTTCTGTTTTTGTACTGTGAGATAGTTTCCAGCAGGTCATGATGATATTGATGTTAGTTTGTCGTTTTATTCCCTTGATGTGACTGGTTTTGTCTTGGGGGATATTTCCAGCAGGTCACGATGACATTGATGTTTTAGTGTTTTTCCTTGATGTGACTGGTTTTGTCTTGAGGGATATTTCCAGCAGGTCATGATGAAATTGCTCTTATTTTAGTGATTTGAAGAGACTGAAGAAAAATATATATACTTTGAAAACAAATCTGTCCCCAAACTGAGCTCCATCGAGTTCACCTTGGATTTGATTTTGTTAGATATCACACACACACACAAACAAACACACACACACAAACACACACACACACACACACACACACACACACACAAACACACACACACACACAAACAGTCTCACCTGCACCTCCGAAATGGATTCTCTCGAGTTGTCAGCCTCGGGTGGCGGTCGCCCCGTTAGCTGCCCCTCGGGCTCCTGGTCTCCCCGTTACTGCTCCTCTGTTCCTGCTGGTGCTCTCCCCTATCGGCTGTCCACGTTCTTGGTGCTCACCCCTATCGGCTGTCCACGTTCTTGGTGCTCACCCCTATCGGCTGTCCACGTTCCTGGTGGTGCTCTCCCTATCGGCTGTCCACGTTCTTGGTGCTCACCCCTATCGGCTGTCCACGTTCCTGGTGGTGCTCTCCCCTATCGGCTGTCCACGTTCCTGGTGGTGCGCTCCCCTATCGGCTGTCCACGTTCCTGGTAGTGGTGGTCTCCCCTATCGGCTGTCCACGTTCCTGGTAGTGGTGCTCTCCCTATCGGCTGTCCACGTTCCTGGTGGTGGTCTCCCTATCGGCTGTCCACGTTCCTGGTAGTGGTGCTCTCCCTATCGGCTGTCCACGTTCCTGGTGGTGCGCTCCCTATCAGCTGTCCACGTTCCTGGTGGTGGTCTCCCCTATCGGCTGTCCACGTTCCTGGTGGTGCTCTCCCCTATCGGCTGTCCACGTTCCGGGTAGTGGTGGTCTCCCCTATCGGCTGTCCACGTTCCTGGTGGTGCTCTCCCCTATCGGCTGTCCACGTTCCTGGTAGTGGTGGTCTCCCCTATCGGCTGTCCACGTTCCTGGTGGTACTCTCCCCTATCGGCTGTCCACGTTCTTGGTGGTGCTCTCCCTATCGGCTGTCCACGTTCTTGGTGGTGGCCTATATTGTCGCCGTCCTCACTGACCCTGATGCTGGTCTCCCTCGTCGACTGTCCTTGTACCACCAGGCTGTGGCCTATTCCCTGGGACTGCATCCAGTGTCGACGGGTGGTCACTCCTCGTTCCGTCTGAAATGAAACCCTTCAATGGTTTTCTTCACATTTCACTATCAGAGCAGTTCTAACACACAATGTTTTTTCTTCACATTTCACTATTAAAGCAGTACTAACACACCATGTTTTTCATCAGTCGGCAGAAAACGAAGGGATACATTACTTCCGTTCATGAGTAAAACCCACTCGAAAGACGAAATGCTCGGAATGAAATCTATGCCAGACTAGGGAATATACCATTGTTACTAACAATTTCTTTGCGCTTGATTGTTCAAGGCCTTTCCACTTACCAGTTTATTTTTCAAAATGATTTCTCTGAGAGAAGAGATTTAGACATGCACGGATGTCGAATATCCCTTCGCCTCTATTACCAGCGTTTTAAGTAGTCGCCCTCAGATTGACATCAATCTGGCGCAAGTGACCAGCCGCCCTGGCACCATGGCAGCTCTTGCTAACTGCAGGCCACAGCATCACTTTTTACCTATAGCTAGATCTGCAATAAAAGCAGTGAATCTACAGCAATACTACACTGGTTCAGTTCTCAACGTCACAGGCGCAAACATGGTGACATCAATTCACGCCAATGCTCATCGTCATTTTTTTCTGTTTCTCCGTGTGTCAGCTGTATTTCACTTGTTGATTGATCGCTCGTCCTGCCGATCTCGCGTGACCTGTCGTGGTTGCGAGCGCCCTGGCCAATTTGAAAGTGGCACCATGAATTCTGTCCCCCTTTATTTTTTGTCATTCATTTCATTGTTTTTTTTGCCGGTGATTTACCAAGTGAATTATGGCAGTACATACATTTGTTGGATTCATTTTTTCGCTCAGTTCCATGTAATTCTTACAAGACAAGAAAAGGTAGCGTCACCCGATGTTTTTTGGCAATGCAATGTTACCCAATCATAACGTTTCATGCACGTGACGCATAAAAAATGTCGACGTATTTAAGTTTGCATATTACGGAGCTGTTTAGAACTGATCAAAACACACATGAATAGATAAACACTTTCACTAGCTAAAAGAGAACATCTGTTTACCTGTTTCACTTGCATCTTCGTGTGGGATTCGCTTGTGCTGTCGTTATGTTCATGGCAGCAGTATCTCACTTTAGTTGTCCCTGGAGCATTACCTCTCCCGATGCTGTTTTTAGCGCCGTCGATCCCCACGTTCATGTCGGATACATAAAAATGATCATGTTGAACAGTATGAGTGGCAATGGCTACGGTTTGTTCGGTGCACTACACAAACGTCTCGGATCCAAGCCATGCTCAATCTGATAAAATAAGTGTCTCAATTCTTGGAATTAATACAAACACAAAAATGAGTGTACAACCTAAACTCTTTCAGGCACTGGACACGGAGACTTGGATCCAGGCATGCCTTTCTAACTCGGCTGCCATGGCACCGAATCATACCCAAGATTGTAACTGGTGATTCATACTGGAATTATTTACACTGGCTCTGACCGTTATACGATGTAACGGGTATGTGACGGTGAATACGCACGGTCTTCAGTTTTGTACCAGCCAAGCCAACAAAAGTCCTCACCAGGAAACACTGAATAACTTATTGAAAGTTTACTGCCGGAACTAGAGTATCATACCTTGTCCTCCCCAACTTGTACGACTCGACCATGTGGTGCGACGGTCCTTGGGTAGACTGGCACCGCTCCTGGGAGAGTGCTCGGTCGTCGTCTTCGATCCTGCCGCAATGGGACACGAACTCTGACCAAATCATGACAAAACAAATAGTCCTCAAACCCGTGGAAGAAAACACTAATCCCTGTCTCTCAACACTACCAATCATGGGAAATGATGCACTAAAATTTTTTTCATAATTATACACATAAACACTAAACCCTATGACAGGACATTAATCCCACGAAAGGACAGACACAAGGCCCAATGACAGGACATTCAATGCCTATAAAGGGATGGACATTAAACCCTATGACAGGACATTATTCCCGATGAAGGTATAGACACTAAACCCTATGACAGGACATTAATCTCTATGAAGGAATAGACACTAAACCCTATGACCGGACAATAATCCCTATGCAGGGATAAACACTAAACCCAATGACAGGACATTTATCGCTATGAAGGAATAGACACTAAACCCTATGACAGGATATTAATCCCTATGAAGGGATAGACACTAAACCCTATGACAGGACATTAATTGCTATGAAGGGATAAACACTAAACCCTATGACAGGACATTAATCGCTGTGAAGGACCCACATGTTGACTCTGATCACCATGCCATCGCTTTCTGTGGAAGAAGCGATACTCACATCAGGAGGTGCCAGGTGCGCACAAGGAAATCTTTCAGGAACAGGAATCAAAGACTTCCCCCTGCAAGTTCAACCCCAAACGATCTGAAAACATCCGTCCACGTTTCAGATCTCCGGGTCATTGGACCCGCTACATCGCCGAAGTCATCATCTGATACCCTCCTGAACCATCCCCTCCGGTACCACCCGTTCTGCACCCTTCAACAGAAACCTGGCGCGGGAATCCAGAGCTGTCATGTGGGTCATAAGAAAAGACGTCCAATCCTGGGAAAGAATAAGACTCAAATCCCTGGGAAAGAAGTCACTAAGCCATGGAAAGAAGCCAGCCTAAAACTGAAGGAGAGGAGACATAAACATGGGAATGAGTGAGACAACTAACTCTGGGAAAGAACACGACATTAACACCCAGAAAAGACGCGAAAGCCTAAAGAAGATACAAGACTTCAGCAAATAAAAGTCCAATCTTTGTGGATGGAGAAAACGCTAAACCCTGGGGGGGGGGGGGGGGGGGGGGGGGGGGGGGAACGCTGAACTCTGTGCATTAAGACGCTAAACCCTGGGAATGAAGAAAACGCTAAACTCTGGGAATGAAGAAGACGCTAAACTCGGAGGAAAACGCTAAACTCTGCGAATGAAGAAGACGCTAAACTCTGGGAAGAAAACGCTAAACTCTGCGAATGAAGAAGACGCTAAACCCTGGGAGGAAAACGCTAAACTCTGCGAATGAAGAAGACGCTGAACCCTGGGGAAGAAAACGCTACACTCTGCGAATGAAGGAGACGTTAAACCCTGGGAAGAAAACGCTAAACTCTGCGAATGAAGAAGACGCTGAACCCTGGGGAAGAAAACGCTAAACTCTGCGAATGAAGGAGACGTTAAACTCTGGGAAGAAAACGCTAAACTCTGCGAATGAAGACGCTAAACCCTAGGAAGAAAACGCTAAACTCTGCAAATTAAGACGCTAAACCCCAAGACAGAAGAATGCCCTCAGTCTCGGGAAAGACGAACCTTGGAAGATAAACGTCAATAAATGAAGAAATACTCAGAAAGAACACCCTAAAAACCTGTGAAGGAAAGGTGCCAATCCTATCCAAGCGAATCAAAACCTTTGAAAGGCACACAATCCATGAAAGGGGCATTAGTAAACCTCTATCAAAGCGCATCAAACCTTTGAAAGGGACAATCCATGGAAAGGGCATTAGTAAACCTATCAAAGCGCATCAAACCTTTGAAAGGGACAATCCATGGAAGGGGCATTAGTAAACCTCTATCAAAGCGCATCAAAACCTTTGAAAGGGACACAATCCATGGAAGGGGCATTAGTAAACCTCTATCAAAGCGCATCAAAACCTTTGAAAGGGACACAATCCATGGAAGGGGCATTATTAAACCTCTATCAAAGCGCATCAAAACCTTTGAAAGGGACAATCCATGGAAGGGGCATTAGTAAACCTCTATCAAAGCGCATCAAAACCTTTAAAAGAAGGGACACAATCCATGGAAGGGGCATTAGTAAACCTCTATCAAAGCGCATCAAATCCTTTGAAAGGTACACAATCCATGGAAGGGGCCTTAGTAAACCTCTATCAAAGGGCACTGAACCATGTAAAGAGAAAAGTTAAACCCATCGGCTAAAAACACTGCAACTTAGAAGACGACGCAGAAGAGAGAGAGAGAGAGAGAGGAGAGAGGGCAGGCAGAGACGGACAAGAAAATACTCTCCGTATAATTATTCAATGGCATTCTCCGAGTTCACGTGACCTGGCCTCCGTTTTCTGTGACCGTTGACGCCACAGTTTATTGGCCCTGTTGATGCGAGAGAGAGAGAGAGATAGAGGGAGGGCCAAGGGAGGGAGGGGGAGAGAGAGCGAGAGAGAGAGAGATATATTTTCTGTACAAGCATATCCGATCAATTCGCTATACCTGAACAAATTTAGTTCAACATTAACTGTTTTTTCTGCCATCAAACAATACATGAATTACATGATGCATTGTGATAACTTGCATATTGGCCAACTTATGCCATCCGTAACGTTGAAGAAAAAATCTCGAACCTCGCTCTCTACTGCTAACACTTTAAAATTACTGTCGAAAATTTGTTACGTTGCATTTTCAGTGCAGAAAATTGATAAGGTCTGCGGTAAGTAATGTAACAGGGATGTTTTCCATCACTCGCAACTGTCCGACATTCTTGCGTGTTCTTTCTACTTGTGGGGCACACCTCGCCGCCCCGACTCCATTCTGTTCCTGACTGTCATTAACGTGGTCAGTTGTTCGGTGTAGATTTCCAACAACACACACATAGAAGGCTGCCATGATAGTCAACTATGGTCCATTAAAACATAAAGCATTGTAAACCGAAGTGAAAATTCAAGATTACAAGTCCATGAATTAAGGAAAATCACTGTTTTGCATTGTTCAAACACTGCAGACAGCATGTACACGGAGAGGACAAGAACCAATACAAGAAATGCATATTAAGTAAATGGGGGTGCAAAGGGGGGCAAAAAGAGAACAGAGTTAAGACTTTAAATTGAAGCGCGCGCGCCACACACTTTTAAGCGAGCCTTTACAACAGCAGTACACTAACTGGGATGGAGGGTAGGGTGGGAGATAATTAAAGCTTGGTAGGTGGTCTACAGATTAGTGGTTTAAATGGCCGAGGCGGAGAAGTTCTTTAGCCGGTTTGTTTGCACTTCACATCGCGGTACCTTCTGCTAGAATGCCAAAGCTGGAACAGACGGCTGGTTGGGTGTGTGTTAAAGGCTAGGACAGATCTAGCCTTCCGTCTTGTGCGCATATCAAATAGAGTCTACCCAAAGGTATTAGCTCATCTTCGATTTTTTTTTTTTTTTGGAAGCTGTCTGCAACTGCCCATAATCATTCAAATGATGGAATAAACGAGCATGAAACCGACTGTCATGTCTGCAGTATTAACTGTTGGGGCCGCTTTGTGTCAAAGTGACGCTAAACCGTCATGTTTTTCGAAATCATGCAGTATCTACTGCTCTCACGGCGTCCAGATGGCCATTCTGGAACCGACTAGTCTATGTAAACGAGTTACCCCTCGATCTTCATGTCCAAGAACTGAGATCATGTCGGCCAATCACTGAACGCGACTGTTTAAGGTGCAACTACTGGCTATACGCTATTTTATAAGGTTTCCATTCAAGTTCCTAGGATTTTTTCTCTTTACACCGTAAGTTAAATTTTGACAAATGTGGAATTAAAACAAGCCAGCACAGACTTCGCAGTTTAAACGCGAGGTTTTTTTTTTTTCATCTTTCCCCGAAGCTCTGGCACCCGCAATTCACTTGAATGGAGTCACCACGGACTGTAGGTGCTGAGCGGGAATGAACGTAAATCCATCGACTCTTCGTTTACTTTCGCTTCTCGATGTTTTGGGATTCATTACACATACATACAGAGAGTCAGGCAGACAGAGTAGACGGCGTGTGTGGACATTATGCGTATCTCATGTATCCCTTCACCTTTACATACTGCCCCAAGGAGTTGCCATCCAAGCTGCCTGTTGCGGACACGCCCTTGTGGGCGGCCAAATCAAATCATGTAGTTTTCATCCCTGCCGACCACAAACGCCATATCAGGACTGGCACACTATGGGGAAAAAAATAAAGCGAGATTATTAAAATGCAAAGTTAAAAACTCAATACCAGTTTTCTGTGGGCTGTCCTCCCTGTAGTGACCTCTCGTGGGCTGTCCCTGTAGTGACTTCTCGCTGTGGGCGGTCCTCCCTGTAGTGACCTCTCTCCTGGGATGTCTGCTGTATTGCAGTGGCCGCTCCTCTTGGCCGTCATCCTTGTTCCCTGTCGCCAGTGAAATCCTTGCATGATGTTTTCTGGCTATGTTTCATTGTCCGAGCAGTTCTTGATACGTACAAAGCTTTTCACTTTGCAGAGGCGAAGTGATAATATGTGCATATCGTATGTCGTCCTTTGGTGAATCAAACCCCAACATAAACTTTATCCCAAGGAGGAGAGACATGTTTGAAAAAAATTCAATGATTTACTTTTTTCCCCCGTTCGTGTCTTGGAGC
The DNA here is from genome assembly GCA_018398815.1 of Conus ventricosus. Taxonomy (NCBI): domain Eukaryota; kingdom Metazoa; phylum Mollusca; class Gastropoda; order Neogastropoda; family Conidae; genus Conus; species Conus ventricosus. The sequence goes on from CM031614.1 coordinate 74,896,847, forward strand.
GGTATTCTTTCCGGAGGCCTTGTTTACCAGTTCATTCTTCAGAACATCTCTCTGAAGTTTAGATACGGACATGCCGAGGTTTTGAATATCCTTCGCTCTTGAAATTACCTTTGTAAACTGCCCCTTGGTAAATAGAAAAACACGACAGGTCAAATAAATATTTTAAGAATTGCAGAAAGAATGCTGAGAAGCTTAATCTTAGCGATGACGCCTTTCATACAATAAAAGATTCCATTTACCACATCAAACCAAACTTTACACATTTCCAAATGGAATTGAAAAGATTTAGATACTCTTCAACTGCTTGACTAGAATATGTCAAAATGCGTCAAATACAGTCGATTTCACACCAGCACGGTAGTTTTGTCGCTGAAGTTTTAGTTAAGATTTTTTCTGATCAATGAACGCATTTTGTCTTTTTTTTTTTTTAAATTATTTTTTATTTCCAAAACAAAGACAAAAACAAGACCGTACGGAAAACAAAAACATAGTTCAAACAATACATAATGATAGACACTTATAGGTGTGGACAGATAGGGCACTCTCTATTTGAAACAGAGGTATATAGAAACTTTTACAAAGGCAAACATAACATTTTTTTTTTAATACTGACCTAGGATGACAATTCCTTTGCAATGGAGGATATCCCCCCACCATCGCCTGCAACAGTTCTACACACAAGCTAATACTAAAAAAAGGCATATATTTTTTCCAGTTAGTCGAATTTGGGTTTTCCCTACATTGTAATATTTTTTCTGTTCTTACCCTTATATTAATATTGATGAACTACGTTAGGGTTCAAATTGTTAGCTTCTTTATAGTGAAAAATTGGCAATAGTAGTATGAATCAAGCTTGTCTTATTACATTTTCTGCACAACCAAACAAAATTAGTTTTTCTTTTTAATTTAGTTTTGAGAATGGGGCATTATCCATAAACAGATTCGAAGATGCCAGAAATTTGAATACAATGCAATCCAAAAAGCGATTGCCGCTTTCTGATTACAGAAATTACATTGTGGGATCTGTGGTTTACACATGTGAAGAACTTTTGGTGGGAGAATACGGTGTAAAGTCGAACGGAACCATCCAGTTGAGTATCTAGAATTTTAAGAGGTTTAAAAGATCTCTTTCCACTTGAGCAATACAGACGTTCCACTTAATCACTGCTGTGGTATTTTAAAACCAAGTAGGACGATTACTACTTTATCTTCTGGATCAAGGTCCATACTTTATTTCTCATCAAACATGTGCTACGTCTTCTCTGTATTGAGAATTTTGATTTTCTAATAGCTCTGATGATTCCCTCATATGCTAAAAAATTAGTTTTTGTAACATTTGAGTATTTACCTTAAAATCATTAAAGGACAGAAATTTCCTTTTGCATCCATTAAAATGGTTAATTTTTTTTACGCCTGCTTCTATCCATTCTTTCATGTAGATCACCTTATTGTCCCTTATTAGTTTTACATTGTAATGAATACATTCCGACAGAAATTTTTTTAATATTTAAAGGTTTACACTTTGAGCAAAACTTTTATAGTGTCTAACAACATCAAGCCAGAATGGATTATCGAGTCGTTGAGTAACCTTTTAGAGTACTCACCCCCGAGCGTTTTCATTTGTTTCATGGCTGGATACAAGGTATATATGAAACTACTAAATTCTGATTCTGGAATTTTTAACCGTCTTAACCAGCTAATCTTAAGGTCTCAAGTAGTATAAATATGTTCCTCATTTTCAATCCTCCATTTTCATATTCTTGTAAATTACTGATTTCTTTATCTTATTGTGTTTCCATTCCATAAGAACTGGAACTTTTCAGTTTCAAATTTCCATCAGAAATTGGCTTGGGGGGTCCGGAGATTAAGAAACAGTAGGTAAACTGAAAAAAGAATGAACATTTTTAATATTGCGATTTCCCAAAAGGAGTCAGATTTCTTTTTTTCCCCATTGTTTTAGATTTTCTGCACGGTGAAAGCTTCTGACTGTAATTTAAGTCAAAAATTTGGTCTGTATTAGTAGAAATTTTATCCCAAGAACCTTAAAGATACCAGGATTCCATTGGAAGTTCCTGCCCCTAAAGTATCGAATTTGACTATTTTTTTACTTCCAATCCACACTAGTTGGTTTTTTACTTTTTCATTTTCAAGCCTGCCCATCTGTGCAAAATCTCAAGGATATCCACAGTTGCCTTCAGAGACTGCTCAAACCATCAAGTAGCAGAGAAGTATCGTCTGCAAACTGTGACAGGAGAAATTCTGTGTTTTATGCTAATGCCTTAACATCTTTACTTTTTCGAATCATCAGTGATAAAATCCTGCGCATTTTAAAATATAAGTAGGGAGAAAGGGGGTCCCCCTGTCTACACCTCTTTCAAGTTTAAAACGGCAGAATACTGCCCAAATTACCAGAACGCACGATGTGGTATTCATATACAATGTTCGAAACCACTGAACAATACTAGCTCCAAATTAAGAAAATTAAAACATTTTTCAATAAAAAACCAAGAGACACGTCAAATGCTTTCTCAAAATCAATCAGCATTAAGAGACCAGGAATGCGTGATTTTTCAGTGTAGAGAAATAATATCGTATAGCAATCTTATATTTTCCCCAAATTTGTAACGACCTTGATAAAGCCCTTCTGACAGACATTTATAATGCTTGGCAAGACTTTTTGTAATCTTGCAGATATGCAAGCGGAAGCTATTTTATAGGGACATTTAGCAGGGATATTGGGGCGCCAATTTTTTATAATTTTTTGGGGTTTTTCCTTTTTGGGGTAAACACACAATAATTCCTTGTTTTTGTGAGACTAAAAGTTGCCCACAGTCGTAGCCTGAATTAACCGATCTGACAGGAAGTGACCAATGTCAAACAAAAAAGAACTTAAAGAATTCAGTGAATCCGTGGACCCAGGACTTTTGTCATTTTGCATTTTTTCAGTGCTTTGCAGCCTCACTGTATGTGGGGGGTCCTTTTAATTCTTTTCTCGCGTCACAAGTTATTGCTGGGGCATCTGGCAAAACGGTGGTTAAGGTTAATATCTTTAAACCCTCCTGCAACTGTACAAATTGTGGTAAAAGGTCTGTACCTCTGACAAGATTGTTTTCTTGGTCTGATATTTTTCACCATTGCCTTTGTCGGGGTTTAACTCATCGATTTGTTTACAAAATTTCTTTTTTCCAATTGCTAAAAATATTTGCTTTTGTTTTTCACCATCTTTTAACCATCTAGTTTTTGCTCGTATAGCTATCCCTTCCATCTTTTTGTTTCTTAGTGCCCTGCAGTTCATTTCTTAGTTCTTCTGTACTTGTATGTTATTTCACTTACATTGCCTCCAAGGTTTTGTATTTCTTTAGTGAGATTACTTTCCCTTTCTTTCTCAGTTTTCCTTTTGTGTGAAGAATAGGCAATATTTTTGCCCCGTATTTCCATAAAAAGCACTTCGAAAAACAATTGTTCGTTAATCGGGAATTGTAATTCATTATTTGGAACATTACTAAGTTCTTCAGTATTATAAACGGTAACGCATATTGTTTTTTTACCTCCAAAACTTCTGTTTTATTTCTGCTAGGGATTTATCTCTTTGAGAAGTGTATTGTTAAATTTCCAGAACGGTCTATCCCTTTTGAACGATCTTTTCTCAACACCAGTGAAACTAAAGAATGGCAGATCGGTAGCCACTATCTACAGTTGAAATCTCTTATCTTTTGGTATGAGTGTCTGGAAGTCAGGAAATAATCAAGCCGGCCTTGTTTTATTGAGTTTAAATTTACGCCATGTGTTTTCCCCTTTTCATTGGATACAAATTCCTAAACACATCAATTAAATCAACGTGGCTTTTTTGTCAAGAATTTTTTTCCGTGTTTAGGTCTTTTGGTAACGCTTTGAATAATTGCGCACATCATCTTGAGATAAAGGGCACAATTCCAGTCTCCAGCTGCAATAAGAAATCATTATCCATTTCCTCAATTTTTGTACTATTCTCTCAAAGAACTGTGGGCTATCCCACTCCCTTGGGCCATATACATTGACCAGTGTTATACGTTTATTTAAGAACTCTATATCCATTACAATGAAGCAACCCTCAGGATCCCTAAATACTGTATACAATTTATATTCAAAAATTGTTATTAAATTAGAATACCAAACACCATTTCTATTTTTTTTCAGTACCTGCTAACCCCACAAGTTATAACCCCAAATTAGCTCTTATATGTTTTCATTGGTTTCCCTTTAAATGTGTTTCCTGTAAAAAGTTTATGCTAGCCTTACTTTTGCGAAGATAATCAAACAAAATCTCTTCTTTGTTAAGTCATTTAAGCCATTGAAATTTAAAAGTGCAAATTTTGAAATCATCATTCTTGTTCATTACTCTATGAGCTAACATTTGCTTTTTGTCAAACTTTCAAACATAGTAATATATTTATATATATATAAATATATTATACACACACACATTTTCACACATATATACACCCCAACATGTATACTTAAAGTGAGGTCAACAACAATCCAACCCCCCAAAAGTCCATATTCAGTGTCATACATACATAATTGACTAAATATCTTCATTAATTTGAACTGCCACAACCCACAGTAAAGCCTTTGGACAATGAACATTCATAATTCAAAAACCGTATGAATCTTTCAAAACACCTGGGAAAAAAATAAAGGAAACAACAAAAGACGAGACAAAAACTATGAATGGATAGAAACTTTAAAATTTGATTGAACTGCACACATACGGAACAACAATGGAAATTTATCAAATGAAAAATGACTGAGAAAGCTGGGCAAAAAAAGAACATCACAGCAGCCGGGCAGAATGACTACAAAGAATGTAAGACGTTAAAAAAGCATATCCCATGAAGATGTAAGGACAATTTAAATTTGCAGTTGTGTATACCTGTGTGGTGGCGCACGCGCGCGTTTGGCACTTGACGCTGTGACACCCCAACAGTGAATACCCTAACACTTCCCACTTCCCCAAAGAAAAAATAATTTCAAAGTTCCATGTCTACTTGGGACCATCACCATCAAATTCAAACCGGTGATGGTTCATGTTTATTCAAAGCCCATCACTTGAAAGGGAAAAATGGAGAATGGAGATCATTTGAAAGGGGAGGGGGAGGAGAAGGGGGGGGGGAGGCGAACCATGTCGCACATACTTCGGCCGGCCCCCTTTTGGGGGAAGAACACTCATATTATTGGGAAGGGAAAAAGGGGACCTGGCGGAGAGAGGGATGGAAGGGAGGGCGGGAGGATCAAGGGGTCGACAGCCTTTGATGCTTTAGTGAAGCCGCGGGATTACCATGATCAATCCCTGAATCGCATCAGACTGTGATTATAACAGGTACATGTTTTTCAATTATACTATACATCATTGCAAACATCAACCTGAGTTCCATTAACTCATCCCGCATTTGACCATTTGATCAAAACAATATTAACATCAATCAAGCAAACACCTATGACCTAAATAATTTTCAACAACCCCCACCCAATGCATCACAAACAGGTCGGTGGTTCAATGCAAACCTATAAATATTATAATTACCCCACTGGTTACCTTTGGACCGGTATCATTCACATGTACCAAGCGACGCATTAAAATTAGGGCCCCGGGGGGTCGCTGCCCTTCCGTCAGCACCAACAAGTGGTTTATTCAACATTTGTACCCCAATATACCTTCACAGCCATACATTTTTACTACTCCATGTACAGACGCTCGTCACAAACCATCAAAAAACACCTGTATACCCCGCTCTACAGCACACACACACACACACACACATCCCCACACACACTACACATAGACACAGACCCACCACACGCACACCACTCACTCACACCCCCAAAAAACCCATGCACACACACACAGAATACCGCACACCACACACATACATACCCCTCACACACCCACACTACACACACACACACAAATCACTCAGACACACACAACACACACACACCACACACACACACACACACACACACACACAGACACACATCACACCACCACACCCACCCCACACACTCATACTCACACCCACCACAAACCACACCACACATAATACACGCGTCTTTTACGCACAAAACCATCAACATACACCCTCACACACACACACCCGCACACACACACGTACACACACACATCACTCAAAACCCAAAACACACCCAAAAACTCGCACACACACACACAAACACACACATACACACTGCCATTGGACACGCACCACACTCTGCGCCATCTACAAGATTTTGGTTACATTTAGCGTACCTGCCTGCAACAAAGCACAAAAAAAGTACACGCACAGTTCGTAAAAAACCACAATCACATAATGCACTCACACTGCATACACCCTTTAAACCCCAAAAAATTTCACTGAGCCCACCCACAAACAATACACCCCCCCCCCCCCCCCACACACACACACACACACATACACGTGCCGCGCACACGCACACAACATCTAACCATTTTTAACCGAATCACAGGTCTCTGTTCACTTTGGTGTGATCCAAGTGTCTCCAACAACCAAGGACAGTATTGCAAAGTTAACAAAACACAGATTTGCAGCGTTATACCCAAAGCACAGTATTGCAGGGGTCTACCATTTACTTATTGTGTTAAATCCTTGGGAATTTTCCTTGGTCATAGATTTTTACAAAAACATAAAACAAACTTTGCCCCTGTCTGCTATTTGAGCTCCCGACCCAAACCGGATCTGGGATTGACTATGAAGTATACCCTCTCCCCCCCCCCCCCCCCTCCCCACTTTGTTTGTTGTGTGCTTACCCCTACTCCCACCCCGACTCAAAAGTGAATTGGGTACTGTTATTTCTTCGTTAACCGCCCCCGTCGACGATTCCACCTCACCCCCAGCCCTCTTGTTTCAACCCGCTTTGATTAACTATTTAGCTTTTACTGAACTATATATTTCATGTATTACTTATATTATGCACACATTGCTTTACTGTTAATACCTCCCCCCCCCCCCCCCCCCCCGGCCAAAATCTCCCCCCCCCACCCCCCACCTTTACTGTGTCTGCGAAGAGGAGTCGAGTCTGTTCATATCCCCACGACTTTTTTCCGTTTTCAGCATGCATCACTTACAGTTAGTGTCCAGCACGGTGGTGCGAATGTTCCTGGGCTTTCTTGAGGATTTAAGTTTTGTACGTCAATCTCAGTAACCCCACCAACTTGGCCAGCCCCCTCCTGTTTTAAGAAGTCCCGTACTCTGCGACGGCAACTGGCGATGAGGCCCGTGGTCTGTTTTTCCGCGCCCCCTTGAGGTTTCGGCGACGATGTGTACTTCCCCTGGGCCGGAAGCCGCGCTCGGTGGCCACCTGGAATCCTCCCCCGTTCGTGACTTTACCCGACATTGAATAGACGAAACACTCGTCAGACAGTTTCGTGATGTTTCTTGAGTCCAAACCCCTTAAGTTCCACCTCCTTGAATACTGTTCTGTCGTTTTGTTCTTTTCTGTTCTCGTTAACTTTAACGTGTTTCAGTTGCGGTTTCGTTTTTAGTTTTTCCACCTCTGTACGAAAACTGCTTTTCAAATTTTCCCGCGCGACGATCTTCTTTCCCTCTTCTAGTTTCTCCGTTGAACTGTTGTCACGCACTAAGTCTTCCTCGTTCTAGTTGTTCAGTTTTTCTGAATCCTCTTTTGTTGGCATCTCCCTCAAATTTTGTTTGATTTCCTCGAAATATCCTGTCGACTTGCTAGTCGCCCTTTCCTCTGTTCTCTATTGAGTTTCCTCACAATCACTTAACCAGATTTCTCTTTTCGCACTGTTAACAGTTCTTCTTTATCCGACTGATTCGTTTGAGAGCGGATGCGTTTTTCCTTTAATCCGGAGGTTTGATGAAGCCGAGCTCATAGTAGTAACGCAGACACTTAACACTTGCTGCATCATCAAAAGGGCGCCTCGCAGCCCAAAAGAAACTCAACCGTTTTCCAAAAACCCAGGATTGCGATCACCAAAATTTCCACAGTTGCCTTTACAGAGACGAACTGACCGCTTACATCCGGTAATTAATTACCGGAAGTCCCCTAATCGCTTTACAATTACACAGATTACGGAGCTGCGAAGGTTTCCCTCCGTCTTTACGGGGAGCGTTCGCAAACCCCATATTTTCTTGTCTTACCTTCAAAGTCGCCTTGGGTGATCCAGGGTGCGAGGGGGGGAGGGTCCTGGGTCTCAGGTGGTGAGGGGGGGATGGGGCCCCTTCCTGTCGTCTGCTCCTTTCCCGCTGGTGTTCTGAACAATCACAGCCATTGTGTTTCGAGATACTTAATCACAGCCTTGTTGTTTTAGTACTGACAATCACAGCCATGTTGTTGGATACTTAAACACAGCCCCTTGTGCATGATATACTGAACATACTTCATTCTTTGTAAAAACAGGTGTTTTTAAAAAAAATTTACAACTGACAAAACGTCCCTATTCATTTACCCCCAGTTTATTCACTTTACAATTCGGGAAACCCACTATTAGAACCTGTATCGGAAGGGATTGTCTGCCCAAAGAGAATGCGCGTTTAGTTCCCGTGAAACGGCCGAAATTTACACAGGGCGTTTCCTCCTTGGTTGACGCCGTTTAAAGTATGAAAGCGAAATACAAAGCGCTGTAACAGCCTTTTGGCAGAAGGGAACACCATCGCATTATCTTGGCCAATTTCAGTATTACGGATCACACTAAGAAATCACACACACACACTCACACACTCTGGATCTCTCGACCATTGCTGTCGTGGTGACCTCAGTTCCGCTTATCTCCCCGGTCACGCCCGTGGTGTCTTCAGGTCAAACGTCATCGACGTTGGCAGGTTCCAAGACCTGTGGATGGGTGGACTGACGTTGGCAGGTTCCCCAAGACCTGGGCTGGGTGGACTGACGTTGGCAGGTTCCCAAGACCTGTGGCTGGGTGGACTGACGTTGGCAGGTTCCCAAGACCTGGGGCTGGTGGCACCATTGGTGTGGCCTGGGCTGGGAGCTCCGGAATGAGCACCGTGGGATCAATGCCTTCGACAGCAAACGGAAGAAGAGATGCTAAACTAACAGGAATAAAGATATGAAAACATCTGGTCATACAAATACGTTAAAAACATGTCTGGTAATTGAAATTAAGGTTAAAAAAAAAAAAAAAGATAGCTGATAACCGAGTTCATTCTTTTTTTTTAAGCAAGGATGCTGGATGGAATATACGTTTTAAACAATCATTGATGTCTGGTGACAAAAAAAGAAAAGACATCGAGTTCTGGTGATAGAAATTAACTTTAAATGACAAGGACGTCTGGTAATACAACTCAAAGACATGATTTCCCGGTGACAGATATTGCATGTTAAAATGAGGCGTTGATGCCCGAGACAGAAATTACTTTAAAAGTATATTGTCACAGAAATTAGCAGATGAATGTCTGGTGACAGAAGTGGCATCAAAACAAGACATGTCTGGTAATAAAAATTAACGTTAAAGACAACATCGAAGTCTGTCTGGTGACAGAACTTACTTTGGAAAGACATGCATGTCTGGGGATGGAGATTGCGTTAATGAAATAGAAGACTGGTAATAGAAAGTACAATTTAAAACAGAACATCGATGTCTATAGAAATACATTGAAAACGACAATGACGTCAGGTGACAAAAGTTACATTAAAAAAGACAGTTGGTCTTAAACACCTCGTCATAATGTACTGTGAGATGTGAAAGTAAATACACTCGTTAGGATTGATTATAGCAAGATTGTGAACGCTATGATTTTCGATAACAATTCAGACCAACAATCAGTCTACAAGCATTTTCAAGCAGTTTTGTTTCTTCTTATGGTGTCTGATCATTAAGCTGGAGCATTAAAAAAAATAAACGCTTGATCTCAATGACTGAACACTTCAAAACGATAACAGCATTTCACATACCTGGCCTGTACATACTGCAGGTCACAGCACTTCAAACGATAACATTTTACATACCTGGCCTGTACATACTGCGGGTCACAGCACTTCAAACGATAACAGCATTTCACATACCTGGCCTGTACATACTGCGGGTCACAGCACTCAAACGATAACAGCATTTCACATACCTGGCCTGTACATACTGCGGGTCACAGCACTTCAAACGATAAACACCATTTCACATACCTGGCCTGTACATACTGCGGGTCACAGCACTTCAAACGATAACAGCATTTCACATACCTGGCCTGTACATACTGCGGGTCACAGCACTTCAAACTATAACAGCATTTCACATACCTGGCCTGTACTACTGCGGGTCACAGCACTCAAACGATAACAGCATTTCACATAACCTGGCCTGTACATACTGCGGTCACAGCACTTCAAACGATAACGGCATTTCACATACCTGGCCTAGTACATACTGCGGGTCACAGCACTTCAAACGATAACGGCATTTCACATACCTGGCCTGTACATACTGCGGGTCACAGCACTTCAAACGATAGCAGCATTTCACATACCTGGCCTGTACATACTGCGGTGTCACAGCACATCAAACGATAGCAGCATTTCACATACCTGGCCTGTACATACTGCGGGTCACAGCACTTCAAACGATAGCATTTCACATACCTGGCCTGTACATACTGCGGGTCACAGCACTTCAAACGGTAACAGCATTTCACATACCTGGCCTGTACAATACTGCGGGTCACAGGGCTCCAGTATGTCTTCCTGGCAACGTGGTCCCTGGCCATTCTCAGCGACAACAGTTCCACAGTTCCTTCAGGTTTCATTCTTTGCCAAAGTGACAGGCCAGAGCATGAGACAGTGGGGAACATTTTCAGCATTTGACATCCATCACTAAAAACCGCAGCCACGACCCCAGCATTTTCCCAGCATATTCTTCACAACCCTATTTTAGCCTTCCCAGCGTATTCTTCAGATCCTATCTTAGCCCGTCCCCAAAGGATCTGGACTAAGAAATGCATCCAAATATAGACCTCGGGCCTCACTTTTACATGCACCGTCTCAACGAAAGGAATGAAGTTGGAAAGAACCGATCCTTGAGGAACTTCCCGGCCTGAACAAAGCGCTAAAGCTTACGTTCTTGTTCAACGGCCGCACTTCCCCGACATGAGCCGATGGCCGACTGACTGATGCTTGCAATTCTTTTGCCTCACATCTGTCGTGGAACGATTAAGACCCCTTGCAGACTGGTCCCAGGTACACAGCAACTCCCTCAACTGCATCCATCAGTGCGACACAACAGGAGACGACCAGCTACTCTGACAGTCCAGGAATCGTCAGCTCGACTGATGTATCATAGAAAAGGAGGCGGAGTCCAGAGCGCGTGACAATGGTAAGCTAATTACAAAGGTTAATTTATACTATCTAGGTGTTTGATATCTACCTACCTATCTTTCTGTAACTATCTATCTGATTATATATCTATATGTCTACCTTATTTATCTAATGTCTCATCTATCTATCTGTCTGTCTATCCAGGCCTTTAGGTGCCTCTCAGCTCATTCACTGGTCCAACACATCAGTCCAGCCACTAACAGAACTAATGACACGCAGTGGCGTTGTTGAAACGATCCATGTGGATGAGATAACGGGATCTGTGGAAGCAAGTACTGCCACAAATCAGGGCGACACTCGGATTTCCTTGACAAAAGCCACGACAGTGAAACCGTTCACAGGCGCCCTGCATTAGCCACTAGCTGATCTGATCGCCAGGTCAACAAAGGACACTCGGAAAGTACCAGTGATCACAAGAAAACACTTCAGGAATGGCACGCCTGTCCTGAAGCATCTCCTCTGGTACCGCTGTTCTGTGCCTTTGTTCCACGGATACCTGTCACTTTTTTTTTTCTTTCTTTCTTTCTGCGTACGCAGGCTGATACTCCTGCGAACACTCCTGTATGCCAGGCAGTGGAGTTTTGTGTGTATGACCCTTTTTTATCCCGCCATTAAGGCAGCCATACTGAAAACCAGAACAGCCACGTGTCACAAGGAACGCCGGTGGCTTTGAGCTGCCTGCATCACAGCTTGGACAGCTCAAGCGTCCACCCCTAAACAGCACCCACGAGCAGGAGCTCGTTAAGCGGTCCACCTTAGAACAGATCTCTTGGGAAAAACCATACAGATCCGTTCAGCGTTTGATGTGAATACTACACCAGAGACACCTCTCTCTCGAAATGCGTCTCCGACTACGCAGGACCAAAGTTCCCATCCACGCAGAATTGCAGC
>CM031614.1:74916580-74919080 GCA_018398815.1 Conus ventricosus
TCTGGAGTGGCACTCTCTTCATCTGTCCGTGGGCATGGGTGGTTGGGTCTGTGGGGTGTGCTCGGCAGCTGGAGGGTGGTGTTTCTCGCCGGTGGGCTCTGCAGTCATGAAATACGGGCTGGTACACCCCATGGGGGATGCTGTTATGAGTTGCATCCTGCAGTCTGATTTACTTCTGTTCAGGAGCAGTTATGTCCCTTGATATCTTAATGGAGTGTCCTGCGCGTGCCTGTACCCATCGTCAACACAGCGCAGGCCTCCAAGGGTGGTACAGGGCTGCTCTAAAGGCAGGTGAAGACAGTGCTTCTCTGGGTCCTCCCCAGCACCTTAGGGTGTTTCTTTTTCTTCCTCTGAAGACATTCTGCTGTCTAGCTCTCCTTACAGTTTCTTCCTGCTGTCTTGTCAGGTACCAAATACAGGAAAGCTTATAATATTCGGCACCAAATACAAGAAAGCTTATAATATTCGGCACCAAATACAAGAAAGCTTATAATATTCGGCAAATCAAGCAGCCCGAGACAGAAGATATCGATATACATCAGTGGAAGAGACAGAAATTAAAAGAACAACAACAAAAAACAACTGCGAACGACCAAGTCTCTAATTCAGTTTCTATCCGTTTGAAATCCACTTCGTCTTTCATTCAAACGTAATAAAACGCCATAAAGGGCTAACAGAAACGAAGAAAATTCTGCCTGATCATGCCTATCCATTTTTGTGTGTTTTTATTTTTGTTTTGCTTTGCTTTGTTTTTGGAGGGGGGGGGGGGTGTGTTTTATTTGTTTCTTTGTTTGTTTTTTTTGGGGGGAGATAAGGGGGGGGGAGGGGGGGTCATATATTATAAATAGTAACGTGTTCTTATTTGTGCATGCGATGGTCACCGCAAAATCCACATTCTCGAAGCCGGCAATGCTATGACGTCATCCCTACGCCGCCTATAAGAGAGTATGAACTGTACATGTGCGTTTCTTAACGGTGTTCTCAAAGAGGAGAGAGAGAGAGAGAGAGAGAGAGAGAGAGAGAGAGAGAGAGAGAGAGGAGAGAGAGAAGGTAAATATAAAAACGAAACGATGCTCAACAACAAAGCAATTATTGTTGTCGGTAGGCAGCTTAGTAGGTGGTGTCCCGCGAATGTTGGATCAGAACAGGCGCCGCTGAACACCACCGAAATGCAGTGTCTCCTTCTATGGGTGGCATCTTAACGAATTGAGATTGACTGCTTTCTGTAGATCACCGGTGCCGGGGCTGCGGCGGGCCGGGCCGGGCTGTGGCAGTGGACAGAGGAGGGGAGGGGGGGTGCTGAATAAGCAGTGTGGGTGGAATGAGTTGGCACGGAAGATGGGTCAACAACAACAAAAACTTCACACACACACACACACACACACACACACACACACACATACACACACTTTCTGATCTCTTTTTACTTGAATCGGACAGCGGTTAGTCTGTCTTGATTTAAGGCGACAAAGCTGGACTAGAGATGGGCCTCTCTCTCTCTCTTCTTTCGCTATTCTGCTTCGTTCATATCTTTATGTACCAGCTGTGTGATGCAAGCTTTCTTTGCGCTTGATTAACACTGTCTGTTCTCATTTTCATGGGAAGAACCTCGAATTGGAAACATAACTCTTCTCGTTCTGCGGTTTCAGAAATGTCAGCAGTAGTCTCCCCTACGCGCGGGAGCGTGCGTGCGTTTCCTGCGTGCGTTTCCTGCGTGCGTGTGTGCGTGCATGCTAGTACCTCTGTATGTGTGTGTGTGTGGTTTAGTTCATCTAAACGACGTGTGTGTGTGCGCGCGCACACACACACACACACACACACACACACACACACACACACACACACACACACACACGGCGTTTTGCACACACATACACACACACACACATGCGCACACACACACACACACACAAGCACACACAGCATTTGCATGCACATACACACGCACGCGCGCGCACGCACAGCACGCACGCAAGCACACACACCACACACACATGTATGCACGCACGCACAGAGAGAGAGAGAGAGAGAGAGAGAGAGAGAGAGAGAGAGAGAGAGAGAGAGAGACCATGCGTGCGCAAAAGTATAAACTTTACCTCATCACTCCGCCCTTATCTCTACACCTCTTGAGCTCCTTTTTCCACGTTAAGCTACTGAATGTGTCCTATACTGATATAGTTTAGACAGTGACCAGTCTTTGTCGTTGCCTCCAGTCGTTTAAATTTCATTATTCTGTATAATTACATGCATTATGTAGTAAGCTCATGTTGTACATGCTGCTTGCCAATTGCTACTGTTAACACGCTCACGTCAGCACGCAGAAGCACACCACACACACACACACACACACAACACACACACACACACACACACACACACACACACACCTGTACACAGAAACACACACACACGCGCGCGCGCGTGCGCACTTTGCCACTTATTTTTCTGTACGTGTGACTCAATATCGCTAAACGACCAAACATCTCTCTCTCTCTCTCCC
>CM031614.1:74924080-74947532 GCA_018398815.1 Conus ventricosus
GTACCTGCTAACGAGTGAAGAAGCTCCGTGGTGCATTTCATGTCATTACCACTCACAGTGAACATGTTCTTTTAGAGTGTTGGGACTGCATGATGCGAGTCATTAAAAATTTTACGCAGATTCGATGAAAACCTTGTTCAGAGATGTTCCACCTGATGTGATCTTCGAATTTTTTTAAGAGATTAACATTTTTCATCTGATGTGAGATTTTACAGTGGAAAAATTTTTAAAACCACATTTCGGGTGTGTTTTTAGATGTATTTTAAAGAGGTGTGTGAATGAATGACTTGTGAGTTGACTTCAACGCGAGACCGCCTTATATGGCCCTTTGTGGTCGGCTGGGCTATAAGCAACCTTACCTTACCTTACCTTACCTTACCTTAAACCCTTTCCTTACTTTCCTTACCCTTACCTTTTTCCCTTTCCTTACCCTTTCCTCTTCTTCTTCCTTAAAGGAAGATGAAAATGAGGATGCAGATGGCCACGTCAAAATGAAGATCAAATTTTTGAAGACCAAACATCGAAAACCTCCTCCGGCAATGTATGAAAGTGCTGAATACCTCCCTTTACCCTCTGCTGTTTTGGCAAATAATAATTTAAAAATAATATAAAATAATAATGAAGATTTATAATAATATAAATATGAATACTTATATAGCGCCTATTCTCGGCTAGAGACCAAGCTCTAAGCGCTTTACAATCAAAACTCGTTTACACAACGGGGCTGCCTACCTGGGTAGTGCCGACTGAAGAGCTGCCAGTTGGGGCTTCATTCAGTCTTTCCCGTGTCATAAACGTTCACTCATTTTCCGTACTTCCTTCATTCTTTCCATTTCTCACGCAGTGTGCATGCTATTTTAACGTGTCATCCATACCAACGGCCAAAAATGCCACCTTCCCAAAATTGATGATGGGATTTTACGTGTGTGCAAGATGTTATGCGTGCGTTCACACACGGAACCTCGGTTTATAGTCTCATTCGAAGGACTGTAAAGGGAAATGGAGTCAGAAAACCAATGTTTAACTCCGAGGGAAAATCCCCCTGTACAGAAACGCCCCGGCGGAGGTTCGAACCCGCAACCCCAGGGTCACCAAGATTACGAGTCCGGCGCTCTACCAACTGAGCTTTCCGGCTCCTAAAAATGCTGACACGCGGTTGTATAGCAGGGCTCGGTCATGTAGGCCTGCATTGTTATTTATTTGATGTACATCTCCTTCTAAAAGTTTGGGTGCCCCCCCCCCCCCCCCCCCCCCCTCCCCTCCCCTGCAACCCCTTTTTTCTACTTGTCCTTTTTCGACACCTCTACCCCTCCAATCTCTATTTCTCAAGAAAGGGGAACAGAATTTTTTTTTCTTTTCAAAAATGCGAACTTTAAAAAAAAACCCCTCCCTTTTTTCTTCCCCCCCCCCCCCCCCCACAGACTCCCCCCCCCAGACCCCTCCCCCTCCCCCCCTCCACCACCACCATAACCCCCAAACCCCCCCCCCGTCCCATCCTCTAACCTCAGTCAATTAAGAAAAGAAAAAAGGAAAAAAAAGTGTGGAAGCAGGGGCCGGTACACCTGACGACCAGCTTGTTAAGCACATTCATTTCTAGTTTGGAGTGAGCGGCAGAGAGCGGCGGGAGCAGGGAGTATTATTCAGTTCAGAATGCTGGTGTCCCATTGCCCGGGGGAGGTGAGCCAAGTGGTTGGTCAGTGTGATTGGGCAGTGTGATTGGCATCGTGTTTCAGCCTCTCTACCCTCTTCACCTGCCACCTCTTCCTGTTCCACCACCTTCTGGATCCGCCACAAACCCCTCCCCAAAATGCTCTTCTCCTCTCGCCCCTCTCTCTCTCTCTCTCTCACTCTCTCTCTCTCTCTACCAAATATTTTTTCTTCATCATATAAGTACGGTGTGTAAGGGTCGTGAGTAGTCTATACTATACGAGTATTCATTCTTGTGCGCGCGAGCGCGCACGTGCGCTCGCCTTCACACACACACACCACCACACACAACACACACACACACACACAAAACACACCACACACACACACACAAAACACACACACCGAGACAGACATAGAAGAGACAGGGAGAGAGACGGAGAGTGCGTTTTACAGGATATCAAGGTGTTTTTATTGATCTGCAGGCTACTTGCGCCATCAGTTTATTCACGGCGTGGTTCCACGGTCTGACAATTTCATCCCCCTTTCCCCCCGACACAGTATCCGCCCCCTCCCGTCACTCTTTCACGCCATAGTTCCAGTTTCCGACAGTGTCCAAACAGCCAAACAGCCCCCGACAGCCCCGACAGCCGGCAATTCAGCCGGTGGATTAGTAAGTTTACCTATGGTGAGAAAATGGACAGAACTCAGCGAGTCGCATAAACACAGCGTGCGTGCACGCACAGAGAGAGAGAGAGAGAGAGAGAGAGAGAGAGGAGAGAGAGAGAGAGAGAGAGAGAGAGAGAGAGAGAGGAGAGAGAGAGAGAGAGAGAGAGAGAGAGAGAGAGAGAGAGAGAGAGAGAGAGAGAGAGAGAGAGAGAGAGAGAGGTTCCATGTGATGTACTATTCACCATAAAACATGTTCTTACATTCTATTGAACTTGCATGATCGCGGACATAAACATGTTACAGAACATGTTACAGAACATGTTACAGAACATTTTACAGCAAACTATAAGAGGGCAAAGCGTGTTCAGGGGTGTCATATTTGATGTTCACCCCCAGTCTGTCCGCAAAAGAGAAAGAGATTATAGACATTTTTCATTTGATCTTATGTGTCATCGAAGAAAAAAATTTAAGCGAGTGTTAGTGTGTTATAGCGGATCTGTTTTCAGTGAGTTGTGTTGAGTGAGTAGTAGTAATAGTTGTAGTAGTAGTAGTAGTAGTAGTAGTAGTAGTAGTAGTAGTAGAAGTAGTAGTAGTAGTAGTGGTAGTTGTTGTTGTTGTTGCTGCTGCTGCTGCTGCTGCTGCTGCTGCTGCTGTTGTTGTTGTTGTTGTTGTTGTTGTTGTTGCTGCTGCTGCTGCTGCTGCTGCTGCTGCTGCTGCTGTTTAAACGTCTGCATGAAGAGGTACTTTGACCCGGTGACAGCCCTGATGTGGCCCTTCTTAATCGCAGGTCGGGCAAAAAACACCCAGGAGTTGTTCCCCGTTGTTTCCACCACCGGCCGCCCGTGTGTATACACTCTATGGTTTCAACGCTAACACCTCCCAGACAGGAGTACGGCACGACATAGGGGTGTCATGCTGCAAAGGAACGCGCTGAATGTTGCTTGGCCGTCCCTGTTATTAGCCTACCATCTTTGCCCAGGATCACGATCGAGCGAAGAAGTCCTCTCTGGTGCTTTTGAGGAAGAGTTTGCGTTGGGGATTGAAGGCTTGAAGGGTGGTGCGTTTGGGGGGGGGGGGGGGGGGATGGTGGGTGGGAGGAGGGGGGGGGGGGGGGTTAAGCGTGTGTAAGGACTGCATGATATAGACCGTCTAGGTCCCTTGGTCTAGCAGGGTCATGACAGACTCAGCAGAAACACCCCCCTCCCCCCCCCCCCCTCTCCGCCTCTTCCTTTCCGTCCTCTAGGACATGACGTTAGTCCCGAACGTATTCAACATCGTAACTGGATCATTATTTGATGACTTACAAGAACATTACTGTCAACATTAATAATATGTAGGTACATAATGTCTCGCTGGTTTATTTCTAATCATTAATGCGAGTTGTACATTGTTGATATGATTAATTGACGTAGGCAATGTATCATTAACCTTTCCACGTATAAAATGTCTCATTTACAATTAAATCCTGATTCATAAGTGACGTGTACGTTGCCCGTTGTTCTACGATAACGTTTACTTTAAAGTTACCATTGTATTTGAATAAAGACGTTAAAGTGTTATTGGACTAACGGCGCACCATAGTCTCAGAGAGAGAGAGAGAGAGAGAGAGAGAGAGAGAGAGAGAGAGAGAAGAGAGAGAGAGAGATAGAGAGAGAGAGAGAGAGACAGAGACAGAGAGACAGAGACAGAGACAGAGACATAGACAGACAGACAGACAGAGAGAGACAGAGACAGAGTGAGAGCTGTTCCAGGCATGTCGGCAAACAAGGCAGAGAACGTGAGACGAGGGCAAACAAGCAGCTCATTGAGCAGACAACAGTCAGCTCGGGTGACGTCTCAAAACACCGCGTCAGCTACTGCTCTCCCTCCCAAACCCCATCCCTCCATCCCTCTCACCCTTCTCTCCCCCCCCCCTTTTTTTTTAAAAATACCCCCACCCCCACCCCCATGTTGAACCTCTCACATTCCTAGCCGGTTCTTTCACCATTCTGACCGCTTTTTTTTTCTCCCCTTTCATCCCCGCTAGCTCCCAGCACCCCCCCACCCCCCCCCCCCCCCCCTGTTCACCCCCAGTCCACGCGCACGCACTGAGCTCCCCACCCCAGTCCACCCGCACACCCTGAACTCCCACCCGCCCTAACCCCTCTAGCTTCTCCTAGTCGTTGTTGTCGTTGTGTCTTCCACGCGGACCTCGGAAGGAGCCCTGCGGTCGGCGGAGCGATAAACACTGATGAACTGAACAGCACCGCGGTGTGTACATTCCTCATCTTCCCGTGGCGCATCCCTGTAATTATCCCGACAAACGATCCCATCGTCTCCTGCACGTCCCTTCTCACCATTCTCCCCTACCCACCCTTCCACGCCCCAAACCTTTCCTCTCTCTTCCCCCACCCCCTCACCCCCCACCCCACCCCCACCCCTATTCCATCGGCCGCCCCCACTCGGAATGATTCTCCCTTTTCTCCATCCTAGCTGATCTTGACACTGTTTCTCATCCATCAGTTCTGAGACGCCATTCTAAGTATCAAGGCGGCCAGAATTCTTGCTTGCAGGGCGAGCATCAGCGCTTCATAGCAAACCCTAGCGGCGAGCGGGGGCTAGAAACAGGCCAGAGTTCTCTAAGAATGTGTTTGGGCTCTCCCGCATTCGAGATAAAAAGAGGCCGACAGTTGTAACGTCCAGTGATTGCGGCCTCAGAGGCCATGAAAAAGCAGACACACTGGCCAAAGAGGGAGCGCAGAAGGAGCAGAGCGACAACCCAGTGAGCTATGATGAAGCAAAGACCATCATCAAGGCTCAGCAGCGGAAGAAGTGGCAGCTTCAGCACCCAAAGCACAACCCAGATGATGGCTACTTTTCTCTGCGACGACGGGAACAGGTGCAGATCTTCCGAATGAGAACTGGACACAATCGTCTGCGCCACCACATGCACACAGAACTCGGCGTTGGACAGTCTGGAGAGTGGCCTTGTAGTCAGGGACAAATGACAGCAGAACATATCCTCCAAAACTGTCCGACGCCTGCTGCATCCCGAAACAAATACTGGTCGACACCGACAGCATTGGAGGCCAAGCTGTACGGCATCCTGGAGGAGCTGCGGCGGGCGACTGCCTTCATCCAGGACACTGGGCTGGACATCTAAAGAGAGGCGAACGAGGTAGAAGAAGAAGAACCAGGAAGGGTGGTAAAGTTCTGTAATTGGTGCAGGAAACGATTGAAGCACTGACCCTTCAGTTGCATTGCTAATTTGAATTTGTCTCGCGTCTGTTGGTTTTTTTTTTGTTTGTTTGTTTGTTTGTTTGTTTTTCGCCTCTAGCATCCCACACCATTAGCATAAACATAGCTACCTCGCGAGTTCACGCAGGTACGGAACTCGTCTCTATTGCCCCAAATTCCGTCTCCTACAATCCGATCTGTTCTTGTTCCATCCTACTTTCACTGTTCTCTCTCGTCTCCTTCACTCCGTCTTTCTATTGTCCCTCTCTGTCGCCCCTGTTCTGTGATCTCTGTGATCCTATCCGTCTTAAATTAATGTTACCGAACTGCCCAGAGAAATGTGGACAAACGAGTCACAAGACAAAACACGACGCGTTTCGACCTCTTAGGTCTTCTTCAGGCAAGATAAAAACAAATAGGACAACGAAAATTCACTTAGCTTTGATCGCTTCAGAGTTCAGCGCAAGGAAGGCGCTGAATTATTGTTTGTATCTTGCCTGAAGAAGACCCAAGAGGTCGAAACGCATCGTGATTTGTCTTGCGACTCGTTTGTCCACGTTTCTCTGGGCTAACATTTATTTACGATTTGTTTAGATTTCCGCCTGCAGTCGTCTCACTTTGCAACTAGACCTATCCGTCACGTTGTTGTCCCTGTCCTGTGGTCTCTGCTCTGTCCTGCCTCATCCAGTGTGTACTGTTGATGCTGTCCCGTCTTCGTAAACACTCAGGCGTACTTGTTAACGGTGGCCCCTGACCGTGTGATGAGACACTCAGCATTAAGTCCCTCATTGAACACAGACATAAGCTGATGTTGCAGTATATGAACTCTACACACCAGTCTCGCTTGATTTATTTATTGGTTTAATTCTTCCTTTCTTTGTTTATTTATCTATTTATTTATTTAATCACACGTCCGACTATCACCGCAACGGTACCTTGATGCAGTGCAAAAATAATAGCGCAAAATGTAACAATCTTACATTTTGCGCAGTGTCAATTGTAACTTTGATACATTTTTTTGCGTACGTTATCCACACAGAATGTAACAATTGTTCCAATCATCACACGTAATGCACGCAAAATGCAACTTTAAAGGAGGCATTGGGAACAAAACAATACACAATACAAAACAAAATGATAAAGCAATGTTACTCTTTGTGTGCATGTGTGTGTGCATGTGTGTGTGTGTGTGTGTGTGTGTGTGTGTGTGTGTGTGTGTGTGTGTGGTGTGTGTGTGTGTGTGTGTGTGTGTGTGTTGCAGGTAATGCACCTCCTTCTCTCCCCTTTAAATGCCCTCGCTGCGCATAATGTAACAATGTCACATTTTGTGTGCATCACGTGCGCGAATTGCAATAATTATTACACTTCGCATGGCGAACGTACCCAGAATGTAATGAAAGTCACAATTGTTATGATCTGCTCTGCGGAAAATGTAACATTGTAACATGTTGCGTTGTTATCATATTTTCGCTGTATCAATGCCTCACTGCGAGCATTATCGTAGAAAAACGATAAGCCGGCTTGGACATATCGTGATTTAGATTTGTTTGCATACCTCGAGCTGGAAAAAAAAAGAAAAACGAATCTTAGATATTACGTTATATAAATTGTGAAAAAATCATCCGTTAAGTTTTGTATCAGTCCCATATGTTCACAAAATTCTACATCGGCGAGTCTTCAAGTTGTCCATGCGGTACAGCCCCCAATGACAGTGGAACACTTCCTGCAGGACTGTCCCACACATGAAAAGCTGAGGGCAGAGACCTGGCCTGCCAACACACTGATGAGGGAGAAGCTCTGTGGATCTCTGGAGGGCCTCCGCCGTACAGCAGCCTTCGTCAGTGCCTCTGGGGTTCCTCTCTGGGTGAACGAAGAAGAAGAAATATCAGTCTGAAAAGAAGACCTTGTCCAGCATACTATCTCCGGGTGTCTGGAGAGAATATGCCATGGCTACAGCATTCTCCCTGCACAGAGATGGGTATAGAGCGGGTTATGTTGACAGACCTTCCACAGATATGTTCCTCCAAATACACTTTTCAAATATAATCTAGAAGTGTCTCTTTTATCTTTTAGGAGATTAATGATTTCATCTACTTTGATCTGTACGTAAATCGATCATGAATATTTGAGCATATTTTGCAAATGACATTTGAACATGGAATCGTTCTTTGATATTGATTTTTTTTTTTTAACATCAAAGTGATCCTGTTTTTCCTTTAGTTTGGTTTACAGTATTGCCAAGATTTGTTTAATCGGCTTGACTACAGCTAGCGTGAATAGTTTATGTTATTACTCGTTTTGTTTTGTTTCGTTTTGTTTTTGTTTTCGTTATTTTTTCTTACTCGTTTTATTTTGTTTTGTTTGTGTGTATGCGCGCGCGCGCGCGTGTGTGTGTGTGTGTGTGTGTTTGTGTGTGTGTGCGCGCGCGCGCGTGCGTGCGTGAGTGTGTGTATTGTGGGCCTCAGATGCACTGCATGCTTCTCTTAGATGAGAGCAAACACCTTTTTTTTCCCTTTGTTCTTCCTATTTTTTTCTCTCCCTCCCACCCTCTCCCCTCCATGCCTTTTTCCCCCTCGTATTTCTTTTTCTCTGTTGTATTTTACGAGAATCAAGAACTGATGCGTACGCGGTTAAGACATGAGACACTGAGTCAAAAGAAACAAAACCTCCTTATGATGCTTGAAATTCGTCAGCAATGAAAGCGGTTCTTTATGGCAGGCCGAATTTCGACGCAATGTCCACGTCTTTGTAAAGCAATTGTTAAAAGGCCCACCTTTCACACAACAAGACCAATGTCACTCATGAATCATAGTTATTTGTTGTGATTTTTTTCCCTTGAGTCATCATTACTGTTTTCGTGGTGATCATGTGTGACACCCCATATCAGGCCAACGAATTATTAAGCAACAGCACCACCGGTGATTTACCTGAAAATAATGATCGGTATTGTCTTAAGCTTAGTCGTTGCCATGAGACCCTCTCCTTAAATTCTCTCATCTTAGTCATCAATCCATCGGCTTTAAATCATGCATAGTGTGGTCTCAAAACTTAGCGGATGTGGTGTAGCGTATATGGACTAGTCGGCACCGCAAGCAGTAACACACCCTGGATAAAACTGAAACTGTCTTGAAGACGATGACAATTTTTTCATGAAGAAAACAGGCCTGATGGACTTTGGAATCTAGTCAAAAGCCTGTATGCATCAGTGGCCGTCATCACCTTGTCCCAAAAACTCTACCGTCCGGTGGACGGAAGGCCCGGGGCGGAAGTTGAAAAGCTTCTCATCAACTTCCCGATGAGCCAATCGGGGAACGATACGCTTGACTCGGGCCGCCAACTACCGCCCTCCTATGCCCTCCCTCCACATCTCAACCCTCCCTGTCCCCCCCCACCCCACCCCCCACCCCCACCCCATTCATCACACAGATACGCACCACATACCCCTTCTTCCCTCCTCGTCCCCCTCCCTCCCCCAGATTCTCTCTTTCATCTGTTCTCTTTAGCTTGCTGTCAAATAAACAGCCCCAAACTCTCAGCCGCTCTGCGCTCGGGAATTATCTCCCCTGCTGGGACTCTTTTTCAAAACGAGGCCGACGAGACTCTCGACCACTTGGGTAGAATCCATCGGTCTTAAAACATCGAGGTCCGTGGTGGCGAGATTTCAAGCAAGGTCCGTGGTGGCGAGTAGAAAGAAACTCGTGGAGAGCGTGGCAGCAGAGAGTCCTCAGAAGAGAAGCCCCCTTCAAGCAAGTGTTTCGGCCCTTATCTCCTGACACTCTAGGGGGTTGGGCCACACCCGGTTCATGACTTCGGATGTCCCTCTGCTGCCCCCTTTTTTTCCCCATCTTGGGACGAGCCATGGCTGGGATTCGAACCCATGACCCTCTGGACATGCTCATTTTCTACTTAATGACTCGCGCTTTAACCACTGAGCCACAGGGACACCTGATATTTGTAGGGAAATTAAGCCTTATGAAGTTCACTTTTGTTCCTCCTTGACCAGATCCAGCTTGAACACCTCTCTGCCGCTTCTGCCATTGCTTTCAGAGCTCTGGTTTTTTTCTTCCCTGCAACTGAGAGCTGTTTCATGAGGCTGTATGCAGACGTTCCTACAAATCCCCTAGCTCCAATTTCTGCAGTGATGACTTTGACCTGATAGCCTTCTCTCCTCAGGCTGTTTGCCAGATCAGCATACTTTTCAGTCTTGTAGATTTGAGCTGCCTCCATTCTGTTCTCATATGGCACCGTGAGCTCGATCATGATCAGCTGCTTGGTTGACTTAGAGTGGACTACTATGTCTGGTCTCATGCCACTCTTGCTGATGATCTCTGGGTGACTCTTCCATTCTGGGAGGTCTGCAGTGCACTCCCAGTCATCTGCCCCATCCAGCAGACTCTGCCTGCATGTTTCGAGTGGCACTGTTGTTCTTCGCCATGATTTGCTGCCTCCTGCCGTGAAGAATGTTGCGGGTGCTTTGGAGTCCTGATTTTCCCTTTTGTGGTGTTGGTACTAGCCCAGACTACTTGTACAATCTCTTTGAGCACTTGGTTGTGCCTCTATGTGTACCTTCCTTGAGCCAGGGGTACTTTACATGAGCTTAGAACATGCTCCACTGTTTGTTTTTCATGGCAGAGGGGGCATGCAGGATCGTCTGTTTTCCCCCACTTCACCAGGTTTGCATTTGAGGGCAGAAGGTCATATGCAGATCTGAGAATGAAGCTGATCCTGAGAGGGGCCATGTGCCAAATGTCATTCCAAGTTAGACTTCTTTGGAGTGCATTCTCCCACGTTGTCCACTGCCCTTGCTGGACTGCTTTTTGGAGTCTTTTTTGGTCTTCTTCTTTTCTCATCTCCTAAATCATCATGTCTCTTTTGGCTTTTCCTTTGGCCTTTGACCACCATTCAGTTTTGGTCACCCCCAGTCCTTGTCTGTTGGTCTGTGTGTGTCCCGTTATTTCTCTTATCTTGAGACTTTCTTTGCAGAATCCATCGCCTCTTGAACTTTCCATTTTCTGCCTGTCTTCAGCTGGGGCTTGATTGCTTCTACCACCTTGTCTCCTGAGTCCTCCAGCATGCTTTGAAGTCTGATCTTCCCTGCTTTGTATTCCTCCAGGATGGATTTCAGTGGTAGTTTGAGCTTTGCTTGGCGACAGTACAGCGCGATGTCAGTCAGACAGGGTGGGACACCAAGCCATTTCCTTGTGAACTTGTTGATTTTGGCTTCCATTGCCTCCACTGTGCTGGTGCAGATGTCGTATATCATCAGAGGCCATAGGAGCTTTGGCATCAGCATGAACTGCAGACACCAGACCTTGTATTTGCCAGGGAACTTCAAGCAAGGTCCGATTACTCTAAGCAGCCCGACCAAAGGGAACAAACTGTTAAGGGAAGGTCAGTATAAACTGCGACTGATGCTAGACAGTTTGTGTCCACTTCAACTCCGACTGGCCACGGCCGACCATGAGGTCAACTCCACCAGCTAATCCTGTCTGGGCCTGACGGGGATTTTCACCGGGTCTGAAGAAGACAACGGGCCTTAACTCTGGTGTTGATGGTTACGGTTGTGGTAGAAGTTCTTCTTTCACAGACCCCAACAAGGTAGACAGAGACCAAGATGGTGGGGGTGGGGGGAGGGGGGGGGGGGACGAAAAGGATGTATTAAAGAGAAAATTTTTAAAAAAAAACACGTGAAAGAAGTTTCTGACAGATGACAGGAAGTTCCGTTTTTTAGGTCATTGATACTAAGAAATATGATGGAAAACACACACACACACGCACACGCGCGCACACGCACACACACACACCACACACACACACACACACACACACACACACACACACACACACACACACACACACGTAGTCTATGTGGCTTCTGTGGGATCAGAGACATGGCAAGTTGAATCTGAGTCCCCCCCCCCCCCCCCCCTTGCACTTTGAGAAGCAGATGATGGCGTAGCATTAATTAACCTTGGTCACAATTAGCAGTTATAAGACCTTTGCCTCATCGACGTTTGAATCCCCCCTTCCCACTCCTCTTCCCCTCCCGATTTCCACTAACTTTTCGGTGTAAATGACACCCCATCACCCAGAACTATCTGAATAAACTAAAGAGGAGAATAAGACCGGCGACTGTTTTGTTGCTGTTTTTTTCCTTCTCTCTCTCTCCCCACTCTTTTCCTACATTGTTTTAGCGACCTCTCTCTCTCTCCTCTCTTCTCTCTCTCTCTCTCCTCTCTCTTCTCTCTCTCTCTCTCTCTCTCTGTGTTGTCAAATATGGAAATGAAAATGTTCTCAGATTAACCGGTAAGCCCTGCAAGGTCTTTGTGAAATGATGAAGTACCCCTAACACCCGCCCCCCCCCCACCCCCACCCCCCACCCCCCACAAAAAATGTTGATCGTAAAAATTTGAGTCCTTCCATCCGGTGTCATGGACCAAGACAACGTGGTAGTGCTCATGGGTACAGGAGAACAGCACAGTAAATTCTGACGCTCATTCCCAAGATCACAACCGTCACCAGTTCTTCCTTCCGAGAGGAAACTGAGACCTTCCAGACAAACAAGTCACAGCCCCTTTCTCCCCCCCCCCCCCCCACCCCATCCCGCCCTGACCTCACCTCCCTCCCCCCTACATTTCACCCCCACCCCCATCTCCACCCGCACATCTCCCTAATTCTATACTCCTTCAGCAATAATCAAAGGCTCCAACTCTCCCGAGTTCTCCACGTGCAAAGGGCAAGGTAAGGGCGGTCACTCTCGGTGTGCGGTGCTGAGGAAGCCATTGTGGCCACACGCCACAATTAGGATTTTGCACTACAACACTAGATAATCCATGTAAGCGTTTTGAGGCCTTAAATTTGAACCAGCATTCAATGTTAACCTGATAATTCATCAAAAGAACAATTCCCACCAATTATTTCCCTTGTTTTGA
The DNA here is from genome assembly GCA_018398815.1 of Conus ventricosus. Classification (NCBI taxonomy): domain Eukaryota; kingdom Metazoa; phylum Mollusca; class Gastropoda; order Neogastropoda; family Conidae; genus Conus; species Conus ventricosus. Next base: position 74,936,545 of record CM031614.1, read on the forward strand.
GAGATTTTCCACCGATGAAACCACAATCTTCAAATACATGACCTTCCCCTTTGTTGACAACAAATTTCAGGCCTTTGTTCTCATGCCAACGGTAACCGTATCTTTGCGCCACCAAGGGGTTTCCCCAAAATAGTCCCATTCCTTTTTCATTTTGATCTCTCCGCTTAGAACCACCGGGCTTGTGCCTTATGGCCATTTGAGAAGCAAAAAAAAAAAAAAAATTAGGAGAATCAACTTTCAGACACAATATAAATCTCAAAACGATCTAATGGCGTCAGTCTATAAATACTCGACGCCTTAAGCAAGGCCTAGTCGCATTCTTTTTTTTTTTTTTTTTTTTTGGTGTGCAGCCTGTGAGGGGGCGGGACCACAAGGGCCGGCCGACAGCAGTGGAATGCGGCCCATTGAGGCCTCATTGTCCCCAGCAGACGGCGAGGAAGAGGTGGACCAGGCCCTCTCTCCGTGGACGACCCCCCGGTATGCCGCCCCATCCATCATGGGTCAATAATGGACAGAGGATGGACGCTCATTGAAACCGCTTCACCTCACCAGCGACGGCTTTTAAGGAGCCCCGGGGAGGTAGTATCGGCAGGGGAAGAAGGGGGCGTGGACGGCGGTAATGTTGGTGGAGGGTCGTAGAGGGGAAGGGAGGTGGTGGTTTTGTAGCGTCACCCCTCCCGCTCTGCCCCCCCCCCCCCCCCCTCCCCCCATAAAAAAAATGATATCGAATGGCTCACAACAACAGACTTTTGGGCGTTAAAAGTTTGTGTTGTAAAAGTGTGTTAATAAGATTGGTTTATTCTAACTCCTGCCCCTTTTCCCCTCCCCTCCCCTCCCACCCCTTCCCATTCCATGCCATCCCTTCTCTCCCTAATACCCTTCCTTTTTTTCCGAATCTCTTGTCGGATGCTCTCAAAGCCTTATAAAATGTTAAGTGTTACCGACTCTAGATCCATTGGCGATCATTGTTGGAGTCATTTCAACTGAAAATACACGCAGTTCTAATTAACTCACCACCAGTATTACCCCTCAGTTAGCTATATATCGACTGAAAACAAAGTTTTGTTGAAAGACACTTCATCAGTGTTACTGTTAAAGTCATGTACATAGACTACGTCAGCTAAAAGCACCAGCGGTTCTAAATGTACATTTATCAGATCTGCCTTTAAGGCACGAACACAGGATCCTTCAGCTGAAACTACAGGTGGTTTTACAATGTACACATCCGTTTGACGAGGAAACAGTGCAATGGCCAAAGTCGCGGTCTGTGAGATCGTGGGTTTGAGTCTTGGCATTTATTTGTGCGATTTTCTTCTTTCTTTTTAAACTCCGCCTTGCTCCTGCTCAGGGTTGAGTAAGCAGTGGGCTCAAGTGGGAAAAATGAAACCACGCAGTGTCAAGGGCGTATGTAATCTAGGCCAAGGCTCTGAGAGTCGCTTTCCTTTCTTGATAGCACTGCAGGTGTCTGTAGTTCTCAGGCCTGATTGACGGTCGGGATTATTTTGAAACGGAGCGTAGGGTACAGGCCTGTTGTGGAGTCTCCGGTCATAGTGGAACTCCACTGCGCTGTCTTCATCACCCTAAAAATCTTTTTTTTAAATATAAATTCTGTAACTCTGTGTGCCCTCACCTTACTTTCAATTTCCTCTTCGCCTTTGTCAAGGTCGCCAATATCTGCAAATTCGTGAGTACTGTCTCTCTGGATGAGCTTAAGATGAGGCACCAGCAGAGAGAGAGAGAGAGAAAGAGAGAGAGGGGGGGGGAGAGAGAGAGAGAGAGAGAGAGAGAGAGAGAGAGAGAGAGAGAGAGAGAGAAGAGAGAGAGAGAGGATGGTGGAGGGAGGGAGGGAGAGACAGGAAGGGAGGGAGAATGAGATTATGTATGAGTAGACGTCGGCACCTTATCAGTCTTGTTATTTGTTGGAACTGAGATTCTCCGAGGTTGGAGTATGGCTGCCTTAATGGCGGGATAAAAACGGTCATACACACAAAACTTCACTGCCTTTGTTGGATAGATGGGATTAATCCTTGCCTTTCTATAATAATAATAATAATAATGAATACTTATATAGCGCCTATTCTCGGCTAGGGGCCAAGCTCTAAGCGCTTTACAATCCACACTCGTTTACACAACGGGCTGCCTACCTGGGTAGTGCCGACTGAAGAGCTGCCAGCTGGCGCCTCATTCAGTCGTTTCCCGTGTCATCCAGTCAATATCGATCACTCATTTTCCTTACTTCCTTCATTCTTTCCATTTCTCACGCAGGGTGCATGCTATGTGTAACGTGTCATCCATACCAACGGCCAAACTGGCCTACACTTCCGAAAGTTGGTGATGGGATTTGACGTGTGTGCAAGATGTGAAGCGTGCGTTCACACACGGAACCTCGGTTTATAGTCTCATTCGAAGGACTATACAGGAGGAGTCCTCAGGAGTGTCAGCCTGCGTACGCAGAAGAAGAAGAAGAAGTTGGAACCGAGCCACGTGGAACATCCTCCAACACGTTGCGAAGGAGAAGAATGCGTTCGTTCACCCGGCTGGATGAACACCAAACCCCAGTTCTGTGAAGGTTTCAGTGCAAGACGTCTGTTCATTAACCTAGTGTGACGCAGACGCCCTTGAGCGCAAAAAGGGATTGAAGTAGAAGAGCGTTGCTGACATGTCATCTCCACCGTTTGATACATTCATCCCCCCCACCACCACCACGTTTCAGGAGAAAATTAAAGTCTTCATAATGAGGGGATCTTCAGTGGAATGTTTCTCTGGAGCAGAAAAAGACGACAAATGTCTCAAATGAAAGTAGCTCAAGGGAGGGGACTCTTTAGGAGCAGGTAATGTCTCAAATGAAAGTACCTCAAGGGAGGGGACTCTTTAGAGGAAGTCAGGTACTGATCTCTCAAATGAAAGTAGCTCAAGGGAGGGGACTCTTTAGGAGCAGGTAATGTCTCAAATGAAAGTAGCTCAAGGGAGGGGACTCTTTAGGCGCAGGTAAGTCGGACCGAAAACAAAACAGATCCAAGTAACTCCATCCTTTAAAGGGACTGAGCCTGAATCTCCAACCATCTGTCATTGGTCGTAAAAATCCTTGCCTGTCTGTTAGTCTCTCCGCCGGCCATCTCAGTCTCTGGCTAACCTATTCGCTCAGAGAAGAAGCAAATAGATAAATGAATAAACAGATAAATAAATAAGTAATACACAATGGCTTACACAGGCCTTATTTAGGGTAAGGGTCAAGTTGAGTGGAGGGAGGAGGCGGAAGGGGGGGGGGGAGCTAAAGACAGCAAAACTTTCAGCCGTGATCAACTCCAACCATTTAAAGTCGTCTCCCCTTGACACCTACGTTGACATTAATTTCCCTTTTCCCGCCACTGGAGCCACAATGCGTGACCGGTGGCGATCCGTCAGTGTGGCAGCAAGACAGCTGCATGGTCGTGTCGGCGGAGTAGCCGGCAGTTGGGTGGGTGTCACGCGATCGTTTGGTCCACGGGCAGAGAAAGTTAACGGAACACGTGACACGCCCCCCTGCCACAGGTCCACGCCGTGTCAAAACGCATGCACCTGGGCGTGACTTCGCGTGCAGGGAACACAGGGACATGTGGACGGTTGAGCGTGGACCGGTGTGGGTGGGTCGGTTCGGTGTCTGTCTGTGTGTACGCCAATGATCGAATTTCTGTGGCTAGTAGAGAAGCTTGTTCACGTGTCACTGACCACTTTGATACGATTTTGTCGACGGTCAAGCCCGAGTCGGTCACTGACATGCCTCCTGGTCACGTGAAAGGCAGACGTGAGCCAGTTTTGACGTTCCCCATCGGTTGTAACCTTTTCTGACTTTTCTTTTTAAACCTAGCTGTGAAATTTGATAGTCTGAAGTGGAGAAGCAAGATTTTGTCTTCACTTTTTTTTTCTCTCACAATATGCAGTGTGTAATGTCTGCAAACGACCTTGCTTTTCGACTGCCGATTGAGATTATCAAACATCCTACACAAGTCAACCCCAAAACAGTAATCACTTACGCATGATATGAACAATGTCCAGAGCTAACAGTTCTATGATGTGCACGTGAAAAATCTGTCCATTTCTCTCTCTGGTTCTGCACAGTCTGAGTTGCACCTGTCATTCTTTAAAGTAGAGATGAAGAAGCGAGGTAGGAACCACAATCTGCGATCATTGGTCTTCCGAGCTGCCTTTTCCCACCATTTTGTATTGTAGTATCCTAATTTAGTCGATGCACCATCGACAGTGACAGTAAAACAAAACTATAGAAATCTTCAGACTGAGAACACAAAATCTGGATTTTACACCAGGTTTCAAGGTTTACAGCTTAGCTGATGCGCTTGTGACCTTTACTTCGTTGTGTGTGTGTGTGTGTGTGTGTGTGTGTGTGTGTGTGTGTGTGTACGTGCGTGCGTGCGTTGCGTGCGTGCGTGCGTGGCGTGTGTATGATAGAAACTAATAGAATCATTTTGTGTTATTATTTATGTCATATCTATATACACTTTGCTATACTTTGCAAGTGAAGCAGCCAAAAATATAGTGTACTAATAAATTACGATCCTGATCCGCCCTGAAATTGAATGAGTTGGTCTCTTAGCCAAATTTCATCTTTTGACGAAGTTTTCTTTTTAAAAAAGTGTGTGTGTGTGTGTGTGTGTGTGTGTGTGTGTGTGTGTGTGTGTGTGTGTGTGTGTGAAATTCTGCTTAATGACAAAATCAAACAAATAGACGCAAATAAAAACATATCCACCATAGCGGAGGTTAAAAATATAGTCAGCGCGCATTGATTTAATCCTGACCTGGAAAGGGAGAGGGGCAAGGGGCTATTTTGGCACTACACGTACGATGAAACTAGGCTAAGTAATTGATACTTTGGTACGACACGTATGATGAAACTAGGCTAAGTAATTGATATATGGTACGACACGTTTGATGAAACTAGGCTAAGTAATTGATACTTTGGTACGACACGTATGATGAAACTAGGCTAAGTAATTGATACTTTGGTACGACACGTATGATGAAACTAGGCTACGTAATTGATACTTTGGTACGACACGTTATAATAAGAAACTGGCTAAGTAATTGATACTTTGGTACGACAGTATGACTAAAAACCAGGCTAAGTAATTGATACTTTGGTACGACACGTTGTAAACAGCTAAGTAATTGATACTTGTACGACACGTATGATAAAACCAGGCTAAGTAATTGATACTTTGGTACGACACATATGATAAAAGCCAGGCTAAGTAATTGATACTTTGGTACGACACGTATGATAAAAAACAGGCTAAGTAATTGATACTTTGGTACGACACGTACGATAAAAACCAGGCTAAGTAATTGATACTTTGGTACGACAAGTATGATGAAACTAGGCTAAGTAATTGATACTTTGGTACGACACGTATGATAAAACTGGGATAAGTAATTGATACTTTGGTACGACACGTATGCTAAAACTGGGCTAAGTAACTGATACTTTGATACGACACGTATGCTAAAACTAGCTAAGTAACTGATTCTTTGGTATGACATGTATGCTAAAACTAGGCTAAGTAACTGATACTTTGGTACGACACGTATGCTAAAACTAGGCTAAGTAACTGATTCTTTGGTACGACACGTATGCTAAAACTAGGCTAAGTAACTGATACTTTGGTATGACACGTATGCTAAAACTAGGCTAAGTAATTGATACTTTGGTGCGACACGTATGCTAGAACTAGGCTAAGTAATTGATACTTTGGTACGACACGTATGCTAAAACTAGGCAAAGTAATTGATACTTTGGTACGACACGTATGCTAAAACTAGTCTAAGTAATTGATACTTTGGTACGACACGTATGATGAAACTAGTCTAAGTAATTGATACTTTGGTACGACACGTATGATAAAACTGGGCTAAGTAACTGATACTTTGGTACGACACGTGTGATAAAACTAGGCTAAGTAACTGATACTTTGATACGACACGTGTGATAAAACTGGGCTAAGTAACTGATACTTTGGTACGACACGTGTGATAAAACTGGGCTAAGTAACTGATACTTTGGTACGACACGTGTGATAAAACTGGGCTAAGTAACTGATACTTTGGTACGACACGTGTGATAAAACTGGGCTAAGTAACTGATACATTGGTACGACACGTGTGATAAAACTGGGCTAAGTAACTGATACTTTGGTACGACACGTGTGATAAAACTGGGCTAAGTAACTGATACTTTGGTACGACACGTATGCTAAAACTAGGCTAAGTAACTGATACTTTGGTACGACACGTGTGATAAAACTGGGCTAAGTAATTGAAAGGGTGGAGCAATCAGCAGATCGTCGAGTGTGAACGAAGAGCGCCGCCACTGCTGTGACTAGCTACACGTTGGCATCCAACTTGGGCAAGGTAAGAGCATTGCAGTCAGTCCTGGTCTGTTTCATTCATTCGATCCGATTCGGGTATATCAGCTAATAGCTAATATACCCGAATCGGATCAAATGAATTAAATAGACCAGGTAAGTGTTAATACACCATACGAAGGTTGTACCGGGCTTCTGGACACGGCCATATTTCCAAGTTCGCCCATATTACATGACTCATGGACACAGAGGCAACAACTGGAAAAAGTGAACAAGCACACAGTCTGGCATTCATTCAAGAGTGACCAATGCCTTTTGAACTTGAGCAACGTTACACAAAACATGAAGACGAACACTTCTGTGGAAACAGTTGGTCCAGACACAAGTAACTGGGAACAGTCAGTATAAAATAATAATGGAAATGTTCAGTGAGGCCGCAGGAGACTCACAAGTAAATTATTGATGATGAGGGTAACATAGGCTCCTCCTTCACATTATGTTTTGAAAAATCACCGGGGTTTGCATCAGTATCACATTTGGCGTGGACTCGACAACCGACCCTGCCAACCAGCTGCGTCAAGGGGACATGACCTTTCCACTCCAGGTGGTCGGCGCGGCGGCTCTTGACTAGGAGGTGGCTGATTTCAGAAGTTGACAGACAGCTCTTTGAGCGTCCGATGGGGCTCACTCGTCCTTCACGGTCACACGGCGTTGAGAGGAAAGGGTCAGCAGCGGAGGTTAACTGTCCAGCCCCTTTGAAGAGGAAGCGTGGGGGCCAATCTGGTTGGGTCATCTAAAATCGTCCCACATGCAATCCTCCTCTCATCCCCCCGCCCCTCCCCCTAATGCAGTCGGTGACCTTCACATGCTTCTTAGGGTGCAGGTATGATGGGTAACACTAACAATTATCGCTATCTTTGCTTGGCCAAAACAGGCCTTCAAATAAGCACACAAAACGTAGAACAAGGAAACGTCTGTAATACACAATACGAATTTTCGACAAGTATGTCTTCAGACATTTCAAATAATGGACATGAAAAAGGCCAAAGAGAAATGAGAAAAAAGCAATTCTCCCCTGACCTCAGTCAGCATGAGAATGATTTTCAACCTGGTTGCAGTCAAGGAAGTATTAATTTGTGTTGTTTTTTTTTCTTCTTTTTTTGTTATGAGTATGTTGCTTGTAACGTCTGAAGGTGACGTGTACAGCAGGTGGCCGATTTCATCAGCCGACAGACAGTTCATCACACTACGTGTCTAGTGTGGCTCACTCGTCCCGCGCAGCTACAGGCCTTTTGAAGAGGAGGTGTGGCTGCCAGATTGGTGGGGTGATCCAAAAAACAGTCACAATCAATATTATCATTACTTTGCCGAAATTGGCCCCTACAAATAAATGTATGACACTGAGAGCAAAGAAACGCGTCTGTGACCTGCGAATTTTCGACAAATATGTCTCGTCCAGACGTTACATACAGTAAACACAAATATGTCTCGTCCAGACGTTACATACAGCAAACACAAATATGTCTTCTCCAGACGTTACATACAGCAAACACAAATATGTCTTCTCCAGACGTTACATACAGTAAACACAAATGTCTTCTCCAGACGTTACATACAGTAAACACAAATATGTCTCCTCCAGACGTTACATACAGTAAACACAAATATGTCTCGTCCAGACGTTACATACAGTAAACACAAATATGTGTTCTCCAGACGTTACATACAGTAAACATGACAGATGCACTAAACTTTACTCCCAGATTGCAGTCGGTATGAGAATGATTTTCAACTTGGCTGAAGACATATTTGTCCAAAATTGACCTGTTTTCTAATTTGTTTGAATTGGCGTCACCTTGCACTCTTGTTTTATGTGATTATTTGTAGATTTATATTTTTTTTCGGTAATGCTTCAACCTCTTTCAATTTCCTTACTGTGAATACTACTTGTTTCAGTGCGTCAGATGCTGCTTCCTTCAAAACCTATTTCTGACCTTTGTGACGATGTTGACTGACCGAGATCCGTTTGATGACCTTCCCGCTGCATTGGTTCTCTGATCCGTCTCGGTCTGGACCTGTGCGCCTGATCGGACGCACGCTTCCAGTAGTCTAGGGACTGACAAGGCTTTAATTAACTGTTCACTCTTCTGGAAAACAGCTTTGTCTCCTGTGCATCACATGGTTGTTCTTCTGGCTTCCATGGTCCATCTCCATCACTTCTCCTGTCAAATCATGACAGTCATGTCAGTTACATTGCAGCACCGCCACAGCTATGTCAGTTACATTGACAGCACCACTAGCTACGCGTTACATTGCCAGCACTCCACGTCTCGTCTGTGACACTGGCAGCACCACCACACGCTTCATGTCTAGTTACTTGCAGCACACGCTTGTCAATTACCACTGCTAGCACCACACAGCTATGTCATTACTTGCAGCACCATGCTATGTTCAGTTACACTGCACCCACACTGCTTGTCAGTTACATGCAGCACAAGTATGTCAGTTACATGCAGCACCACCACAGCTATGTCAGTTACATTGCAGCACCACCACAGCTATGTCAGTTACATTGCAGCACCACCACAGCTATGTCAGTTACACTGCAGCACCACCACAGCTGTGTCAGTTACATTGCAGCACCACCACGCTGTGTCAAGTTACATGCAGCACCACCACAGCAATGGTCAGTTACATTGCAGCACCACAGCTATGTCATTACACTGCAGCCCACCACAGCATATGTCAGTTACACTGCAGACCACCACAGCTATGTCAGTTACATTGCAGCACCACCACAGTATGTCAGTTACATTGCAGCACCCACAGCTATGTCAGTTACATTGCAGCACCACCACAGCTATGTCAGTTACATTGCAGCACCACCACAGCTTGTCCGTACATTGCAGCACCACCACAGCTATGTCAGTTACATTGCAGCACCACCACAGCTATGTCAGTTACACTGCAGCACCACACAGCTATGTCAATTACACTGCAGCACCACAGCTATGTCAGTTACACTGCAGCACCACCACAGCGATGTCAGTTACACTGCATGCACCACCACAGCTATGTCAGTACATTGCAGCACCACCACAGCTTGTCAGTTACATTGCAGCACCACCACAGCAATGTCAGTTACATTACAGCACCACAGCTATGTCAATTACACTGCAGCACCACCACAGATATGTCAGTTACATGCAGCACCACCACAGCATGTCAGTTACATTGCAGCACCACCACAGCTATGTCATTACATTGCAGCACCACCACAGCAATGTCAGTTACATTACAGCACCCACAGCTATGTCAATTACACTGCAGCACCACCACAGCATGTCAGTTACATTGCAGCACCACAGCTATGTCATTAACTGCAGCACCACCACAGAATGTCAGTTACACTGCAGCACCACACAGCTATGTCAGTTACATTGCAGCACCACCACAGTATGTCAGTTACATGCAGCACCACCACAGCAATGTCAGTTACACTGCAGCACACCACAGCTGTGTCAGTTACATTGCAGCACCACCACAGCATGTGTCAGTTACATTACAGCACCACACTGCTATGTCAGTTACACTGCAGCCACCACAGCTATGTCAGTTACATTGCAGCACCACCCCAGCTATGTCAGTTACACTGCAGCACCACCACAGATATGTCAGTTACATGCAGCACCACCACAGCTATGTCAGTTGCACTTGCAGCACCACCACAGCTATGTCAGTTACATTGCAGCACCACCACAGATATGTCAGTTACATGCAGCACCACCACAGCTGTGTCAGTTACATTGCAGCACCACCACAGCTGTGTCAGTTACATTACAGCACCACCACAGCTATGTCAGTTACACTGCAGCACCACCAAGCTATGTCAGTTACATTGCAGCACCACCACAGCTATGTCAGTTACACTGCAGCACCACACAGTATGTCACTTACATGCATCACCACCACAGCTATGACAGTTACACTGCAGCACCACCACAGCTATGTCAGTTACATTGCAGCACCACCACAGCTGTGTCAGTTACATTGCAGCACACCACAGCTATGTCAGTTACATGCAGCACCACCACAGCTATGTCAGTTACATTGCAGCACCACCACAGCTATGTCAGTTACACTGCAGCACCACCACAGCTATGTCAGTTACATGCAGCACCACAGCTATTGTCAGTTACATTGCAGCACCACCACAGCTATGTCATTACACTGCAGCACCACCACAGCTGTGTAGTTACACTGCAGCACCACCACAGCTATGTCAGTTACATTGCAGCACCACCACAGCTGTGTCAGTTACATTGCAGCACCACCACAGCTATGTCAGTTACATTGCAGCACCACCACGCTATGTCAGTTACACTGCAGCACCACCACAGCTATGTCAGTTACATTGCAGCACCCCACAGCTATGTCAGTTACACTGCAGCACCACCAGCTATGTCAGTTACATTGCAGCACCACCACAGCTATGTCAGTTACACTGCAGCACCACCACAGCTATGTCAGTTACATTGCAGCCACCACAGCTATGTCAGTTACATTGCAGCACCACCACAGCTATGTCAGTTACACTGCAGCACCACCACAGCTATGTCAGTTACACTGCAG